>OMLM01007395.1:16493-27075 GCA_900302695.1 Helostoma temminkii | reverse complement strand
ATTCAGCGTTACTCTGTGTACATTTATATATACAGAAGCAGACCCACGAGCCAGGTTATGCTTTTCAATAAGCATAGGGCTCCATTTAAAAATACATTACTACAGTAATTATGGACTGAAGCAGAGGAAGGTAAGACACACAAACGTGTCTGATGGTTCCACTGATCATTAAGGTGTGCAGCTCTACTGAGTTTTCCAGTGTCTTTAAAGTAATTTTTTTGTTTACAATAACCATAGGATGTACCTTCAGCTTTGGAGCGTGTCTCCCTCGCCCCCTCCAGGTGTCGCTCTATGCTGCCTTGGCTGTAACATCTCGTAAAAGGTACAGGCGACAGGCTTTGGCTGTCCACCTCCGTGCGCTGCTCAAGGATTGGAGAGAAGTCCACTGAAGAGTGGGAGTGGGTGGAGTAAGTGGAGGAGAAAGGGTCTGTGGCTGCTTTCACAGATGGTGACCCCCCTGCACCTCCATTTCTTCTTTTACTTCTTGCGATTTCAGCGAAGGAGGTGACTCGAGGAGGAGGAGGCAGGGCCGGGGCGGCGCCCTCGCTGAGCCGGACGGGGCAGCTCAGCATGCGCTCCAGAGAACCAAGCCGAGGAGAAGGAGACTTGTCCAAGTTGCGGTCGTAGCTGCGAGAACGGGGACGACTTCCAGAAGAGGCCCCACCTCCAATAACTCCCCGACCAACCACAGGAGGGGAGACGTTGACGTACACCTGGCCTTCGATCACAGCGGGTGCACCTTCAGCGCCACCAGCTGCCTGCTGCTGATTCTTCTCCGTCTCCTCTTTATCCTCCTCGTTATCATCATCGTCTCGCTAAATGAAGAGAAATAAGAAAAAAATAAAGCGCTAATTTTCTCCAGCAGTTTAGCAGATAAAAACACACTATTGCGATTTAAGGGTTAAATAAACTAAGTGGTTTTTCTTTAAAAATTCTTTAAAATAACAAGCAAACCAAAGTCCTAAACTGTCTTCATGCCACATTTTCTGTGGCACAGTGGCACCGTTACAGACTGATATTAATAACCTTTAGCAGTACATAACTGCTAAAATAATCCTCAGACATGGTGATATCAGATAAACCTAGACAGCGGCTGTGGTCTAGAATGAGCCAGACTAACATCAGGGTTGTGGCTATTTTAAGTATCATATTATTGTCACTGTCATTCGGCCATTTTAATTAATTCCATATCATGTAGTAGTTTGTTGTGTTGGGTCTTGTACCATTACTTGTCTGTGTAAATTAACTAAATGTACTATCCAAACTTGATAAACCTTGTGATTATAAAATAATCTGAATTATTTACATTGAACTTCAGTTTCTACCTTATAAGAAATGCATTGATTAATCAGCAAGGCATTTAATTCCAAGGACTCTTGTGCTTCATATTTTCCATTTCCCCTGTTTCAGCCAATTAGCTGGAACTATTTTAGTTTCACCTCTGTAAGTCCTTAACCAGCAACTAACAATCTGAACAACAACCTGAATTAAAACCCTGTAACCAATTTTACATGGATTTCTAAGAATCAAACAAAATCAAGACCATATACCTTTGCTCCTATAAGACAACATATCTAAGCCCTTTGCACCCTGTTTCTGCACCTACGGCCTTTTTCGGCCTTAGGTCCAGTTTCCGACTTCATCTGGCTGCAGCTTTGTTTTCTGTGACTTGTTCCAGCGCTTGTTTGAAATAAGAATTCTCCCTGGGGCCTGCTGTTTTCAAAGGTTTTTATTCAAAAACAGTGCCATCCCACTGGGATAACAACAGAACGTCTCTGTATGTAACCTAGAAACATGAACTGGACTAGAACAGCAGAGAGACATGACTATTTTGCTGAATCATGAATAGTCATTTTGGAGCAATATTCTACTTTCAACCTTATAGCATAACATAATAATAAAATATCTTTGGTTACATGACTATTGGTGGACCTGCACATATTGTGACTGCCATTTAATAAATGTCACACTGTTGAACTAACAAAACTAACAGAATGTTTAAATTACTCACCTTAGATGACTCTTCATCTTCATCTTCTTCTTCCACGCCCTCCTCATAAGCCCGCTGTCTGAACAGGAAGTACTCACTTGGCTGAGTCGGGGTGGGACTGCCCTTGCTGTGCTCATCTGAGCAGCTGTTGACAGAAGATCCTGCAGGACTTGGAGACGACTGAGACGAAAGGTCACAGGTGACCAACTTGTAGTAGTTTTGGGTGGCGACAACCAGGCGGGCCTGGCTCTGCAGACAGGAAGCAAGGTCGCCAGAAGACCCGGAATGCAGCGGGTGGAAGGAGTTGCAGTTGGCGTCAAGGTCAAGAGCCCCGTGGTGCTCCATGGAGCATGAGCAGGTGGAGGAGGTGGACAGGTGCGGTTCACGGATAAGAGGGAAGTTGCCAAGGCAGGAAGGTTGTTGCTGTGACAGGGGAGGTTCAGTCGGAGAGGTGTGAAGGTCCAAATAGAAAGCTCCTCCAGTCGAGTCTCTCTGGTGTCCTGTAGGATCAGAAACAGAGGAGGTGCAGGAGTGGTCAGTGGAGCTGTTGAGGTTGGTGTTCCCAGAGGCTGGCGGTTTCTCGGGGATGCCGTTGTTCATCTTGTTGTAAATGGCGCTGAAGTTGACAAGCACCCCATCCGAGCTGTTGCAAGAGGAGTCGCTGCCGTAGCCTTGCTGGCACTCTGAGAAGGCTTCGGGGAAGTGCTGAGGGTAGTTCTGTGAGAGCACACAGCAGGAGCAGTGCTGGGTAGAGCAGCTGGAGGAGTAAGAGCCGGTCTTGCTGCTTCGCCCGCACTGCATAGGATGATCTTCATCTTCTTCATTGTCGTCACCCCAGTCGTGCTCTCCACAGTCCATGGACACGTTGGAACAACTGCTTCCATGGCGGTGTTGTCTGTCCAGTCCTAAGATGTCTAGGTCCCCCAGGTGGCGGGACAGATCCGACACTATGCCCTTTAGGGAGTCCCGACTCCTTCCTCCCACCGAGCTGTGCAAAAGAAAGGGCTCAGAGGCAAAGCCAATGTCATGTAGGTGGAAAGGAACCATTCCGTCATCCAGGGTAGAGTTAGTGTCACTGTGGAGATGAAAAGAGGAGTCCTCAAGGTAACCACTAAGGTTGTCACCATCATCCTCCTCCTCCTCCTCTTCCTCATCATCCTCTGTATTCTGCAGGAATGGATTATGACGCAACGGATTCCTGTTTCTAGGTTTGGCTCTGGGCAACGTGTGAGCTGTAATCATCTGGTCCTCCGAATTGCTTGAGGTAAATGATGAATCATCACTCGCTGTGCTGCCTCCTCTCCCGCCACCCTTCCTCTCTCTTCCTCCATTGTGGGAAGACCAGGAGCCACTTGAGGTCTGGATCAGGCTGCTGTAGAGCAGAGCTTCTCTTTGGAGGACATCTCTCTCAGGAAGTGAAGTGGTACGACTCAAGCCCAGGTTCTCCGGCGGGCTAAACGGGTTGTTCCTCTTAAGGGAGCCCCCACAGCTACCCTGCCGCCCTGCCGACACCTGACAGTGCACTAGAGGAATGTGATGCACGATCAGGGTCTCACCAGACAGTTTAGGAGGGCTGTCCATGACGTAAGAGAAGGGGGTCTGTATCTGGAGCTACAGCAGTAGAGACCCTTTGTGGGTGAAGGGGAAGCTACAAGTTTGGTGTGTTGAGAGTTGCGTTCACACTCTGTTTGCTGGGCCCAGCACTGCAGGCCTGCCAGGGATGTGGAAGGAGAGGTCAGGGAAGTCTACAGCATGCTCAGAGTGGTACATCTGTAAAATATGATGAGACAGAGGAAATCATTGGAGCAGGCAGGTCATAAGAAACATGCAGCAAGAGCACGAGAATTACAGATGGATCAATAGGATGGCACAAAGTCATTTATTCTGATAAAAATGGTTGGTCTGAGTGGAAACAAACAAGCTCTGCCAAGGATTTTGATCTTGTATGTTCTTGTATTATTATGTTTCCGATGGTATCTCATAAACTTATAGTGTCAAGTAGGAAAATGTAACTTGCGAGAACATGGAGGAGTCATAGTCAAAAGTCAAAACCAATTCAACAGAGGCCACAATATTCTGCCTTTTATCTATAATGTAGATACTACAAAAACGCTGGGTCCTACCATAATGCAGATAAATCTGGGTTATTTCTCAGGCTTTAGAAAGCTCCACTGGTGCTACACTCAAATGAAACTCAAACATGCTTCCATGTAGCCTTGTAAAATAAAATAGTTACATAAAATATTTACATTTATCCAACTATTAAGTTACAGCAACTTGAAATATTCGCTTTCTAATGACATACTTCAGTTATGTGGTGCCTGCTGTTTAAGATTCATTTTTTTGAACGTACAAAACACATCACACACATTTTTACACACAGCAGTTTACATCCATTATGATTAAAGTGTCGCTTTAACAGTAGGGTTTAAATATATATAATGCTAGTTATGAAGCAACTGAAAAAAATTTGAGCTCAGGTACAGTAAGACTACAGAAATATTACCATGAAATCTCATCTGCACACTGAGCAGCAGGGTGACTCAGCACCATGTGAAGCTGAAACAGTGAAACACACACATACTCGCACATACACAGCAAGCAGCTGACTCTTAACCAGGGCTATGATCTCACCCCCAATTGACGTTACACCCTAAATAACACACACAGATAAATTACAGGACACAGCAACCATTTCCATCACCATAATCTGGTTGTCATAGCTAAAAAATACTTTGCTACATTTCACTTTTTCTACATCCTTTAAGCTAACAAGGTATTTTAGTTGATTCATTTCCACTGACTGACATTAATAAGGATATAACTTTATCACCATGAGACCTGACTCATAGATGACTTGGTTGCAGAAAGTCATGCACTAGTTGCTAATGCGTCGAGACTACATAGCAACAGCTGCACTCGTCCAGCAAAGTTACAGATGACATGTTTAGTGGTTGTAAATGTCAATAATAACAGGTATCAGTGCACTACAACTCCTTAAATACGTGTGGTCCCTTGTGGTTAATGATCTGGACTACATTTCCCATGATGCCTCCCGCATTGTTCCGCAGGATGTCATTTTGGCTGTTTTCTTCAGCATCAAGCTGAAGACGATAAACACGCTGAGCTGTTTATTCTCTCCTTTATCTGAGATGACATTGAAGTCCACAGTCTTGTTTAGTAATAAAAAATGTTGGATGTCACACAGAGAGAGGTGATGCTGATAATCATATTTTCCGTTTATTTAGGGTGACTCTACAATAATCTGATCATATAATCTCTTTCATGTAGAAATGATGTATTTATATACTAAAATTAACCACCTAAGCATTACTGTTGCCAAGGTTACTGGGGAGGCTCATAGTCTATTGACCACACTGTCAGACACAGTCTTACATGTTTAAACTTCAGCATGTAACTGTCGCTTGGGACTCAAACTCATTCCACCTGGAGCATCAAATACGACCATGTGTTAAAAACGTAGCATCATCCAGCTTCAAAACTTTCCGACTGGTTAGAAGGGGATGACTGGGAGAATAGGAGTGAGTACTTTAGGAGTGTTGTCAGTGTTGTTCTGTGAATCTGTGTCACAGGAAGCGTTGAAGCTCCTCGCCACATTAAGTTATAGAGCATGTTTCTACTAAAACAAAAGGTTACCTATGATACTGTAGCTTTAGGTCATTCCTTAAAATTTATTTATTAATTTTTTTTTGTAAAGTAAGACACAATATAAACAGCATTAGGGATGACAGCATTCTTAAATCATCAATTAACTAAACCCATCTAATATATATATATACATAGTAAAACATAATTCCACATAACATTGGTAGATTAAATTAATCATTTAATTTATCTGAAATGAAATTTACATTATTAAATCTTCTTCTTTGAGCTGCTCCATTTAGAAGTTGCCATAGCGGATCGTCCATTTCTATCCCACTTGGTTCTGTGTCTTCCACTGTCACACTAACCTCTTTCATGTCCTCCTTCACCACATCCATGAACCTCCTCTCTGACCTTGCTCTTCTGCTCCTCTGCAAATGCCCAAGCCAAGTAAACCTCATCTCTCTCTGTCCCTCTAATATACTAATTCCTAATCCTATCCATTTTTGTCACTCCCAATGAAAATCTCAGCATCTTCAACCGTGCATCCTCCTTTAAGCCTCCTGTCTTTTTGTCTGTGCCATGGTCTCCAGTCTATATAACATAGCTGCTCTCACTACCATCTTGTAAACCCTCCCCTTCACTCTTGCAGATACCCTTCTATCACAGATCACTCCCGACTCCTCTCCACCCACTCCACCCTGCCTGTACTCTCTTCTTCGACATTCTGTCTCACATTAAGAAGAAAGAAAGAAAGAAAGAAAGAAAGAAAGAAAGAGTGATGTGATTTAGAAACCAAAAAAAAGGAGGCAAAGCCAAAAACAACATCACAAATCTCATGAATGGTAATATGAAATTGCAAATACCCACAATATCTCTATAAGTGCAGTTACAAGCAGGAGCATGGTGTGCACATCTTCATCACTTTTATTGTTAAATAAAGATAAGAGAAAGGCCCGCTAAGGCTGCAGACTGCTGGTCTAAAGCTAAATGTGAGACAGGTTTACTCAGTAGCAGGGTAATAACTGAGGTGCTGATCTTGACAAATGACCTTTTTAAACTCAGAGCTGGTATTTGCTGTCAGGGAGGCTTCAGATTCACCCACTCAAAGTGGAGCTCAAGCTTTTTATCTCATAACTGTGGAAAATGAAGTGCTGTGATGCCTACCCATGATGCTCTGCTGCAGGCAAAAAGGAATACAAATGCCAGTTTTGACAGATATTGCCTTTTACACATTTGTGTTTGACTAAAAACATTCACAAGAGAAGCCCATTAATATCTGAAATCATATTTTGTCACAGCATTAAAAACATCATCATCACACGCGAATATTTCATGCTTTGCTGCAGGAGTCACCTGTCTTACTCAAGATGGCTGAGACAGTACAAAACCAGACGCAACCCGGCATTACCAAGAGCCTATCTACTGCTACAACAAATATAACACCCAAGCTGTCATCTTAAACAACACTATACTGTCCCAGCCTCTCTGAAAAGCTGCTCCCAGCCGGCCGGCAGTTACCAACGAACTTCAAGTTACCTCCCTTCTTCAAATTTTCTACCCTGAATCATTGGCTGTTTGTATGTGTGGCAATATTTTAATGATGATTAATGATTAATCCACATAAACTACCCAGTAAAGACACTGATATTCCACTGCTAGTGCATTAGCAACTGAGCGATTTTCCTGTTACATAACCAAAGTTAACCAGAACCAGCAGTACAATAGTCTGTAAGTGTGTGCTGTTGTATAATGCATAAGGAAAAATACCACCGTAAGAAAATCACTGCAGTGAAAATTTAAACCTTCAAAGATAACTTCCAGTGTTTTTTGAAGTGTGGTGATTCATGTCAGTGGAAACTAACATTAATAAGATTAAATTAGCGGTTCAGACTGACAGTGCAGTCGATGTTAACACAAGAGAAGGGAAACTAAGTGGGTTTATGAGATTAGCAGCAGGGTCAGGACGGTAGATTACATAATGTATGCTCAGAGAAGACAGTTGGTGCCGGTCCGACAGTAACACACACTACTAAACTGTGTCGGGTTACTTTCACCTCACCTGGTCCATTTTATGAAATGGTTTTGTTAATATATATTTTTAAATTAGTATCTCATATTTTGGTGCATCAGTGTAGGAAATTACTGTATCGAAGCCAAAGTACAACTGGCTTTAATGGATTTAATGTTAATGTGCAAGTGTTCCTTGTTCTTGTCTTGTCTTTGCACTACATGTTGCACATGTGCACTTTGTGTATTTATAGTTTTTCTAAGTTTTTTTAGTTTTAGAGCATGTGTCAATTTTTAATTTAATTTATGTTGTCTAATGTAGCACCTTGGTCCCGGGGAAACGTTTCGTTTCAGTGTGTACCTCCCTGTATATTGTTGAAATGACAATAAAGCCTACTTGAACTTGAACTTGAAGTGTATTTCACACACACAATATGAAACTACTAGTACAAAGCTTTGTAAACAAGACCTCAAAGCTTTGAGGGGAAACACATTCACACAAAAATACACACAGAAAGAAGCTGCTGATCTATTTGGCACAAAGCTTTACTAACAACTTAAATCTTATTACTGCCTCACACCAAGGTAGTACAGTACAGTCAGTGTAATGTAGGAGGCTGATCTCTGCTGTGTCATGTCATGGCTGCTGTTTTTTCTCTTATTTCTCTGCTGCAGACATTTGCTACATAAAAGGTTTTACTGTTGGTGAAAGAGGTGAAAATGGTACTTTCAATTATTGTCTGTGAAACAAGAACAAATTGCTTTAGTTTCTATGACTTTAGTTCTGAGTACATTATTGCTGCTCTTTTTCACCGCGGCTCCTTGTTAATCTATCTAATTAACTGATAGCACATCATGCCACTTCCAGCATTTGGGTTCTCTCTCTGTTGACGTCCATTTGGGGTTGAATTTTAAATTGGGTCTGCTTGGATTGGATCTGGCTGTCCTCAGATGGGGTCTCTCTTTTGTTAGAAATTAATTTAGACACATCAGGTTTCAGGTTGTTTTCCACAGGTCCAAACCTTCAAACGCCTGAAAACCTCTACAGTGAATATCACTAAGGTGTAAACTACTAATAACCACTGAATCAGTAACATTTTCAGACTTTTTTACAGATAAAACAATGAACCGAGCTAAAAGTGTCAGCACTGATGGAGAATTAAGCTACAATCCTGTGTCATATTTACAATAAAGCCACCATGTAGGTTTGTATACATGCTAAACTCAGTGCTGTTCATTATGGGAATGGTTAAGTGGATGGACGTTTACAGGCTGTCAGACTATTCTGATTTTCTAAGCGCACACACACACACACACACACACACACACACACACACAGAAACAGAAACTTCTGAATAGGACTATTGAATAGACACTGCCATTATGCTAAGTGCTTTGGCAGCCACAGCCAGAGGAACCATCCATCTTCTTATGGGACACAGCAGAGCTAAAAGAGCTTTCATATACAAAGAATGGACACATACTGGCAGGATTTAAAAAGAAATATCTGAACATAAACCAAGACAGGAGTGTGGTTTGTGTTTGCCAGTGTATATTACAATATATTTTACTAAACCAAAGCCACCGCAGCATATTCCTTTACATTTGTTGTATTATACGTTCATAACAAACACAAGAAATGTTTCTAAAGAAAACATGCGCTGCTGGTCCGTTTAGGCCAGAATAACACAGTTGACTTTTGTGTTATTACCAGATTACAGCAGATCAGATCAGATAAGGGGTTAACAAGAACAAAGAGGCTGAGCTCGGCCAATCCAATTTCATTTCCCACACAACATCAGAAAGCCCAGTTACAACGCCAGCCAATCAGAAGGAGCCGTGGAAAGAAAACAGGGAGGAAAAGTGATGAACGCATCAAAAATAAAGTCAGTAACCACAGCAAGCAGAGGAGAGACATCAGACATGCACACATAAATACCTACAGATCATATGTTTGTGTTAATCTACTGTATGCAGTAGGTTTCTTTCTTACTAATACAAAACCTGAACTAAATGCTTTTTCTGATTACTTTTAATGATGTCTTTCCGACAACAACAGGATAAGAAAGGACTGTAAATACGTATTTCTGCTTTGACACTTCTATCAGTGTTATTATTATTATTTAGAACTTTTAAGTGTTCAAGTTTTTTTGGCTTCTAACATCAGTTATTGTATTCAAGCTGAAATCCCTAATCAGGTGCAACATTTATAATTAACCTAAACATGCTGTCTTCAAATCTCAAATAATAAGATGATTTTATTAACCTTATTTTAAGCTATTTTAAGCTGTCAAAACAGGTAACCATCCATAGCAGAGCGCCACTTCTGAGATGAGTAACGTGGAGACAGTGACTTATTAACTCAGACGACCACATTGGACAAATGCAGCAGATTTTTAAAAATAGCACTTTGCTTTAGGAGAATCCCTAATTTAAAAAAAATCAATTCAACAAGGGAGCTTGTAAAATACCAACCAAACCACATATTAGTCAGTACACTAAACCAGCAAGAACCACTGACAAAATTCTAGTTTTTAGCAGGGCTGGGCAATTGAATGTGTTACTATCGCATGACTAAACAAATTAACGCCGACAATTAATGGCGCATTAACGCATTTTACTATTATTATTTTGAAAGTCCGTTGCTCACTGGCTCTGAATACACATATAGACAAACCAATACTGGCTTGGGATGGATGTCATCATGCGTCTCAACCAATGAGAACATTTGGGCGGGCCTAAGACTGCTGCAGGGCTCACAACCTGAACACAGCATAAAGGAGAAAGATACTAAACTCTACATGGACATTTTAATTTTAAATCAGTACTGAGATTCAGTATTTCCAGTCTGAGGTATCACTTCATTGCAACAAATGCCAGATTGAAGTTGATAGCTACAAATTTTATAGAATATTAGTTAATAGTAACTAATACTAGTTTGTTTTCACAAACTTTGACAAACCTCTACCTAACTGA
>OMLM01007395.1:0-16168 GCA_900302695.1 Helostoma temminkii | reverse complement strand
TAACTTTACTTTTTTTGCCACAACACTTAAAATGTTCTTTGGAAAATCCACATTTCTGGACGTCATGATTTCACAGAGCAGGGAAGGAAGCTGAGGTATTTAAGAATGACTGAGGAAAAGGAACAACAAAGGATGTCCTCTCTCTTATATCATCTGGGCTGTACTTCCAGGAATAAGTCTGAGTCTGGGAGGGGGGCATCCGAGTAAAGGCGAACTCTCTCCAGCCAAGACGACAAACCGCAGGACATGGCAATTACGATGACACTTTATTTATTGAATGCAGCATTGTGCCTATTTAAATACAAGGGCAGAAGACAACCAGCTGTTTTGTGTAGAAAGAAAGCAGATAAATTCCAAAATACAAAGCATCCAAAGTATATTTCTCCATAGCAGAACTTAATTGTGATTTATTTGCATTAAGATTGTTTGTCCTGAGATTTCGAGATTTTGTTTTTCTAAGTACAGTTAGTAACAACCACCTGTATGGCCTTGTTCTTTCCAGTGAGTGCAGCTGTGACCCTTTTTTAACAAAACTATTTTTACATGCACATGACTGGATATGTTCAGTAAGGTGTCATTCATCCTTTCCATTTGCCATCCAACAGATCCACACATTGCTTCTTGGAAGAAATAAAATGTGGAACTGCTTCTCGTGAAGGCAAACACGTTAAATAACACTTGTTTTTTCATAAAGTTGTATATTTTCTCTCAAATGTTCAACATTTCATGTGTCAAAATCTGGGTTTATGAGATTTGCAAATTACTGCATTCTGTTTTTATACAGATTTTAAACAGTATTTTTTCATTTTCTAAAATAAGCTGCTGTAAGTGTTGGTGTACTTGTTTAAATAACCTACTGTAAACCTCCATCATTAATTTGCTTATTATACTACATCATCACTTTACTTTGATTTTGCCAGTTAAAACTGAATTGTGCTGCTTGTTGCTTGCAGTTTCAACGGTGCTCATTCTCAGTAACTACATGCAAAGCTCACTGTTAATATGCGCTCATGTGTTCATTTCGATACTCCCTGTTTCTCCCTCATTTCCCAGCAGAACTGTCTGTAGCTGTGTGGTTGTTGACTTGCAGGCTCAGTGCTGTGTGTGTGTGAGAAAGAGAGAGAGCGAGGCTAACCAAATGAAAGCGCTTTTTGTTTCATGCACACATTCACCATCTCACAGCAGCATCAAATGAAGGCAGACAAGAAGAGTGGAAACAATAAACAGAAGGAATGTTCAAACTGAATCACCTTGGAGTTTTCTCTGAATATGAAGCGTTATCTCACATCACTGCCTCACGACCCACAGCTCACAGTTTGTTTAACAGCTATTCTTTATCTAAGCAGGAAGCCATAATATGTTAAAAGACTACAGAGATAGGAAGGGGAGAAAAATAGGAACCAGACAGGAAATGACCCAATGTCATGGTACACTAAGCCCTTTATTCAGGGTGGAAATTTCCCACCAACACCAGCCAATTCCTGGCCACTGGTAAAAGTAGACATTGTGCGTAAAGGCAGGTTAAGGCTCACATGCACACTTCATTCAAAAAACTATTGCACAAAACACACAGTTGACTCTAGTCAATCAATTTGTTTTGTTATGTTTTGTTTTTGCTGTCACTGACCATCACTGTTTCTAAAAATGACAGTAGTGTTAGTGCATGATGCCAAATTCTGCAGTTAAAAGTTAAAGAAGCCTTAAATGACAATCTTAACAACAATATCACAGTACCAGACCCTCTAAGGGTCATAGTGGTGAGGTTTTTTCAGAGACATTTTTAGATTTCCTTGCAATAAGGTTTGCATTCCCTTTGGAAAACATTTGGGTTCCCACTTATCCATACTGGACAGCTGAACTCTATTCTTAGAGTTCCCTTTGTTATGACGTCGTACACCATCGGCTGTGGTCACAGAGCAAGTGGGTTCCCCCTCAGCTGTGGCTACTGAGCAGCAAGTAGCAATGTAGCTAAAGTGCTGTGAATAAGTACAAAATTACTCAAAGGAGACTGTTAAAGACGAAACAACATCACAACAACATCTAAAGAACTGCAGGGCTCGCTTGCCTCAGTTAAGGTCAGTGTTCATGATTCATTAATAAAGAGACTCGTCACCAACAATGATCCAAAACACCAGCAAGCAACCTCCAAAAAAAAAAAAAAAAGTGGAGTGGCCTAGTCAAAGACTTTTACAGAGTAAACACTGACCTTAAACAGGCCGTTCATACTCAAAAAACCCTCTAATGTGACTGAAATAAAACAATTCTGCAAGGAAGAAAGGCCCAAAATTCCTTCACTGTGATGTGAAAGACTTGTTGACAGTTATCCCGAACGCTTGCACGCAGTTGTTGCCACCAGTTATTAGTTTTAGGCGGCGATTACTTTTTAAAACAAGGCCAGGCTTGGACAGCTTTTAATAAATGATATCAATCATGATTTAAAAACTACATTTTGTATTTACTCAAGTTATCTTTGTGTTATATGGAAATTTGTTTGGTGATCTGAATTATTTGATTGTGACAAATATGCAAAAAATAATTAATCAGGAAGGGGGTAAACACTTTTCCACACCTATGTAGATGCATATAGTTATACCCTCTTTTATCAGGCTATGACACCAGCGCTGTCAAGCCTGATTAAGACCAGCTGTCGCTGGGTTTACGACTGGTGTGTCGCTGTTCATCGTAACTGCCTGTGCTTCAGTTGTTATGGTCTTGATCCACATCAGTTCATTCATTTATTATACAATCTCTAGTGGAGGCCTTGAAGTTGAAGTAGCTGGCACTGGATACGCTGGTGTGAACTGATGTAACTTTACTTGCTGAGCTGGTAAAATGTGAGGTCTTGCTGATCCTTATAGGAAACTGTTCCCATTGCTCCACTGTCTCCACAGGCCAACACAACATCTTCCCTGAAGCATTTTAACACTGATACATTTCCACAATGAAGTTGAGTCATTAGTGGAATGACACCACTGATCATTAGCCTCTACTGACTTCTGTGCTTAATTTAGTCTGATGCCCAACTTAGTTTGGTGGGAAGACTTATGCCACAAACTAAGAAGAGGTAGGACTCGGGGGTATGACGCTATATATTGTTACCACAGATTTTCTTATTCTGTGTATACTGTGAAATATAAGTGGCAGTGGCTAACTCACATGCAGCATTCATGAGGCTGAGCTAGACACTGCATGGGAGACTGAGGGAAACGCTGGGAGTCTGTCAAAAAGGAACAGAAATCTGTTTCACCACCTTAAAATGAAACACCCATGAGAATATGGTGAAAGCCAAAGATACAATTAAGCGGTTGAAATCAACACCTTTTCAAACCAGTTTTACCAAGTTTTTTACCAAAGCTGTGCCGTATGAGAAAAGCTCAAAACAATGGAAAGAAATAACACATGCAATTACGATGAATACCTTCAAAGCCAAAGCACCAGTTTACACTGTGAAAAAGAGGGATTTCTGAGACCAAATTAAAAGCCTTGATCTGTGCTATGTAATGCTGAGCTGCAAGTACTTCAGCGAAGTTACATTGCCAAGCATGTACAGAGAATGCTGACTGAGAATTGAACAGGAGCTTGGTAATGTTGTGTATATGAACCTGACAGTCCACTTCATCCATCAATAATCAATCAAATAAGAACAAGTCCTATTGTTACGTATTTAAGTTTGTTTATTATATAAAGCTCCTTTTGTAAATTTTTCCGGAATAGCTACCTATATAAAAACTATATCGTGACATAAATCTCATACCATGAAACAGAATTTCGGCCATACAGCCCAGCCATAAGAAGAGGTTTCTTCTAGTGCAACAAAGAAGAAGAAGAAGAAGAAGAAGAAGAAGAAGAAGAAGAAGAAGAAGAAGAAGAAGAAGAAGAAGAAGAAGAAAATGAAGCTACAAAGAAGATTAATTTCTCCATGAATCCAAAGAAAAAATCTACTTAGCATTTAAATTATTGTTTGGTGATCACAAGTAGAATTTCACGCAAACATGACCCAATGTCCACACGAGCACAAACAGTACCACATAATCACACCAGTCACTCCCTGGAACTACCTGTGTCTTCTCGTAGATGACCTTGATCCGAGCTTCCCTGCAGACTTAGTGACACTTTCCCTCCTCGCCTGTTTCTCTGCCTCAGGAGCTTAGAGGTGCTTGCATAACAGGCAACCAGTGTGTTGCCACCAGACTCACAGGTATTTCAGTGTTGGCTGACATCCAGCCACAGTGGGAGGAATGTGGCAGGCAGTAGCTGATTGCTTAAAATGGAAATAAGAACATTTACAACAAATTTGCCAGATTTTCACAAGAAACTGTTCAGTGTCCTCTGCAAAAGATATTTTTACATGTCACAGGAGGAAATGAACAGTTGTTACTAATAACATTAAACATTGCTCTGCTCTATTTAAGTGTCCCATTAAGCAGTCATGACAGTATGACAATGAGCCAACATCAACAGATTATTTTTTTTGTTTTACAAATGTGCTAGTCTACTACGGATGTCTGTAGTCTGTAGAGAAGTAATTCTATAATCCTCAGTTTGGCTTTCATTTTATTTTAGTTTTTTCGGAGTTGACTTTCAAATCACGAATCACCTACACACTGTCCTGTCCCTGAACGCCTCCCATCATGGATGTCCTATACTGTGAACTGTTCCACTGTCCCCACATTTTGTCTTCTATATAGACAAAACGTTGCTTTCTCAATGTAACCTGTGCACAAAGGCAAGTGATAACCAAAATTAGAGGGACCAAACTCAATCAGATCGAATGAAGATAAAATTTTATCTTAACCTGCATAGTGGACAAAATTTAACGCCTCAACACTGCTGTGTGTCTAAACTTCTTTTAACACAAATACAGCTGCAGCTCCCTTCTTCCAGCCTTTCCCTTCTTAAACTGTGCTGACTCGTTCCTTCTCTCTCTTCTCTTCTTTCTCTGGTTCAGTTCCAAGCACTTCTCACTCTCCTCTCTGGATCTTTGCTTTCCCCTCTTTTCTCCCATCCCCCTCAGCATCACTAAATCCCTGTTCCACTACTCTTTTTGCTTCTCTTTCATCCAGCGTATGCACTGCAGTGTAATATGTCTTCCCTATACCCACTTCTGTTCCTCTAATCATCTCCCTGCCTCTCTCCTTCCATCTCGCTCTTCTCTTGCCTGCCATGCTGCTGCACACACAAATATCCATGCAAGATGGACTGCAGAGGGTTTCAGGTAGAATACCTTGAAAGTTTAGTAAAATAAAATGCACAAGACAAGTGAGTCTGTCTGCAAGAAAACTTAGCACACCTCAGCTCTACCTCTTAAATCTGCAGGACAGAATGTGCATGTTACTGCGTGCGCTTTATCGACAGCAAACCCTACAACGAGAAAAACATTAGAGGTTAAATGCCTTGCTCAAAGGCAACTAAATGCTATTTACACAGCAAACAGAGGTGTCTGCTGGTCATGGGCTTCGTTTGAGTAATTTCAGTATTACACAGTAATATTAATTGTTTCCAACAAACTGGTAAAAGGAATCAGAGATGAATCAGTTTTATTAAAGCTCAAACTTGCCCCAGATGCACTCCATTTGGGGAGCATGACTGGTTAACTCTATCTCAGCGTTAGCCTGTATCACATGCAGCCAGGTACCCACTCTCAAATACATAATAACTCTTGTAATTCATTTAGCTGTGCCAATAAGCCATGAGTGAACCCTATATACACAACACCAGAGGTAGAACTAGCATGCCTGAAAATAATGGCATTAGAGCAGACTATCAATTAACAGATCATTTATAAAACAGCAGAAAAAAGCAAAACATACTTACAACTTAAAGGAACTTTCAGGTTTCAATTTACACATGACAACTCAACTGAGAAGCTATAATTAAAACATTTTTGGCATTTCCACTTGATAAATTGTGACAATCAATAATCAAACTATGTGAATAATCAACTAAAAGTCAAAATGTCTGATACAGGAAATATAGAAAAGGTCTTTCGTTGGGTCAGACTTTATTTTCTCTAATCTCTTTATCAAGCTGACTGTTTCTGCCAGAACTGCAAAGGCAGCAGATAATTAATCCGCAGGGCCATAAAATTAGGAACCACTGATGCATCCAGTTTAGCTCTGAATGATTTATATTTTAAATGTAATTAATAATTTGTATCTTTGTTGTAGTTGCTGAGGAAGGTTAATGCCCCCTCTCTGCCTTCATATATTTTTACCCTGACTTAGCAGCTGAGCTTCCAGCCACCATGTAATTACACAGCTGTTGTTCAATTCCACCCAACAGCACAGTGAAAATGTCCACAGTATATTGATAGTGTCCCTGCAGCTCTCAGTGCTCTTTCACAGTCAGACATATGAGCAGAAAATACAGAGGGAGCAGGGTAACGTTCATCTGCTTCAGCAATGAACACGCACAAAAACTCCCAGATCTCCCTAACGGTCGTCTGGACGCCTTTAAATCAGTGAAGCATCGCAAGCCAAGACCATGAAAGGAACAGAGCCACCATAACAAGCTACAGGCCAAAATACTGTGTGTGTGTTTGAGAGAGAAAAGTCTCAAAAGGGGCAGAGGCATACCCAACATACACACATCTATTTAACTTTAAGAAGAACAAATTATAGCCATGCTTGTGCGCTGAGACTGGGAAGCACACAGCCAGCACTGGAATAAATAAGTAAAGGTAGAAACAGCACAAAGAAGAACATGGCATTTACTGAAATAAAAGCATTTTAGTTATGAAATGTACTGTATTTGTCAGTTATACGTGTGTATCTGTAGAAATGCATAATGTTTTTATGGCTTTATTAATTTATTACTCAAAATCTTAGGAATTAATACCCTATTTCTACAGCTGATAATCACCAGGAAATTCATTACCAACAATTACGATAAACATTTCACTTTGATAAATATGCCAAACATTTGATGGTTTGATCTTTTTAAAAGTGGAGACTAGAAACCATTTTCATTATTTTTGGACAATTTATAGAGAGAACAACTGATAAATCTTCAAATTAATCAATAATGAAAATATTTATCAGTTGCAATCCTACAGATTTCAAACTGAATGTAGTGAAGGAGAAACTTAAGTATGTAAATCTACTTTTCCTTTTACACTACCAAACCCTCTCTTGAAACCAAAAATGCATTTAACTAATTCCTGCCCTCTGACTGAAAACACAAAAGGACCATGAGTGGTGCCCTGAGGAACTCCTAACCTTGGCAGTAGAGAAATCTCTAAAAGAAATGTTCATCAACATCACTTGTTGGCTCAGGTTGATGCCAAATCACCAAAGGACTGCAGACGCCACACATATCCTCAACCCGCTGTAAAGACTGAGAAAGGTCAAGAGTTGGACAGTCTGACCTGCAGGTTTTGGAGAATGTGAATCCTTTATAAATACACGTCCATCTTAAATAGAAGAGTCCGTTTTTGATGAGCAATGAGGATCTGAGATGGAGATTAGTGTTCAGTGTTGAATTTCCATAAAGAAACATTAGAATCAGAGAATTTGCAGGGAAATGTGCAGGAGGAGGTGTTTCAGTTTAATCACAGCAGCTAATGGAGGTCGACTAGATGAACTCAATGCCTACAAAACTGTAGTAAAAATCAACAAAATGCAGTGAAACATTAGAACAGCAATTTTTCTCTCATCTGTAAATAATAATAATAATAACTGGTCAGTCCTCAAAACAAACCAAACGAAAGCTTTCCAGCTGCAAAACGCTAAAACACTACTTAGGGAATCAATGACGCATATCAGACCTGCGTGCACACGGTGCATCTACAAATCTGGGATACTAACATGACAGATTAAGTCACAACTCATGCTAACACACTGGAACTATGCACGTCCAGCCTCCGCAGGCCCTCAGTTACATAACAAAGCCACATTCCAAGATTGGGAAGAGCAGCTGAACACTCAGAGCAGGCACGTCGCCTGACACACTGATTCACTTGTAGGTGGACGCTCTTAACTTGTGATGTCCTGATGATGAACTCAACAGTCGCAGAGCACAGGATTGGGAAAAGAAAAGTACAAAAGACCAACAAGCGCAGTTCCTTCAATCAACACCATAAATATGTGTGGTGAGATTTAGAGGGCAGCTACAGTACCTGGGCTGCCTGCAGGAAAGAAAGAAACTGATTACAGGAGAAAGTGTGTAGGTGCCACAGTGCCGAAGATAATTCAGTCTGTAAACAAAGAGGAAGGCTGAAGACTAGGAGGATAAGTGTGCAGCGAACTCTGTCCAATGAATTCATGTCCTACAGGGAGTGTCACATTATTACTGTTAGGATGATTTACACCAAGTCTGCACTTAATATTAATTATTTACGAGGCACTAACTTGCAGGTTAATGCATGATGTGACCTTTTTACTGCTGTTTAGGTCACTGGATGGATCTGCATCCCCACCATGTTGCATGTTAAAGCACATTATGAGGTAAACAGCATAAATCCCCCAGTATACCACGGGAAGTACAGCTGCGCTGCCTTCAAAGTAAAAGTCTGAAACAGCATGTGCATGAAAATTAAATTTTCAATCACCGTTTACATGTGCAGACCAACAGCCTCTGGGAATCATATACATTTAACTCCAACTGCATCCAGCAGAACAGAACATCTATCCAGTTTAAACAAGAAGCAATACAAACCACTCTGCCACAAATCATTGCATATAAAGCCCTTATATGTTAAATAAAAATGTATATGGTATCTATAAAAATTGACGTGGTATCACAAAACACACTGTCACACTACCTGTGTTTTTTAATACCTAAATTCTTACACTCCTATTGTCTATGTGCACTAGCATCCATTTTGAAGCTCTATTGTGGTTGTTTCTGTTGCTCAGTTGTGATGATTTTGGAATAATTATTGTGCATCGCTGTTAAAAATTGTTTCAATCAATTTCAACAAATAAGCATCAATATAAGCTACCATTTATTCTGCCTCGTCGCTTCAAAAGCACTTTGTTTTGCATGAACCTGCACGACAGGTGCTGTACAAATACGTGCTTGATTAGCAGACTGGTTTATAAATACCTGTGGGATGAGTGAGGCGTTTGATTGGCTTGTTACAGGCTGTAAATTAATATTCATATGTGGAGAAAAATAAATAAATTCTTTCTGGTTTAGTCAGCTATAGCCCAAATATATCAACTCAACCATGCTTTTATTTCGAAGTTTTTCTCAGCGGATGTTACATTTCCTAGTTTTCTCTGACTTGACCGCGGCTGTTTCTAGTAAAACAGAACCAATAAGGTGATACCAGAGGGATGCAGGCCTCTGGCGTGGTTCTGTGGAACCAGTTTGGTTCATTCAAACCAAATAATGGCCGTTTGTTTCCGTCCAAGCGTGTATTTTAATCCGCATCCCTATTATTAAGGCTTCACACCCGCAAACCATTAAGGCTTCTGCGCCTTTGTGTCACTGCGTTAAAACACAACAGAGCCTGAGCATCCCATGACCGCTGAGCGACATCTGCGAACGAAACGAGCTAAAAAAAACAGCAGCTCGTTTAAATAAACGTGGCTAATGATGAATGGTGCTACAGGGCGACGCCGGTTCCTCCCGTTATGACCGACAGCGGCATCATTTTTTCAGCCTCCGACGCGACGCGGCTGAGCGGAGCCTTTTCTCCTCCTGCTCCCAAGCAGCACCAACCACCGAATCCACATCCACACACTCACCTTGTCGCAGGTTTTTCCCTTTAGCGGTTCTGTTTCCGATAAAAAACCATGTGTGGCTGCGCAGGGAACCGAGCCTCTGCGCCGCTATAGTCCTTGACGTGCGGGGACGCTGTTGTGTGTGAGGGGCTGACTGCAGGCAGACAGCGGCGGTGCGTCGCAGGATGGGTTGGGCCGGAGAGGCACGTCAGCCTGAGGTCACAGTTTGGTCCCAGACTGGATTATCTAACTCTGGGCGGGACGGATGGCACCGAGGCACAGTTCACACCACTGTGATGTGACCATTACTCATTATTCACCCAGTTCTCTATAAGAAACTACTAATTAGTAACAAGCAAAGTTCTCTACAGGTCAAAGGTGCTAAGTAACTAAGTACATTAACTGAAGTAACTATAATATACCAGTAATACTTAGCTCTTATGGAAGTGTACAACATACCATGATCTGTGGAGATATGTAGAATTTAAAAACAGATATAGATATTTTTAAAAATCCCACTGCACCAATGAACACCATGAAAACTGCCCAAGGACACAAATGTACATGTGTGACAACATTTGTTCAGAGAAGAAAAAAAATCCCTAAAGACTTGAAACTGAATTTAAACATTCAGTTGTCCGGCAAAAGGATGTAAAATGTTTCCGCACACGCTGCTTTACAGAAGCAGAGGTGGTAGGTAACTAAGTACATTTACTTAAGTGTGGCACTTAAATATAATTCTGAGGTGTCTCATGTTACTACAAATCAGGGGAAGCAGCTTGTTTGCAGCTTTAGATTCTTAACAAAACTTTAAAAACTAATAAAAAAAAATCAGCCCCACGTTTACCAACTGCTGTTTTTGTTCCACAGTCTGTAGATAACATCACATTTCTATCATCATCTGTCAAACTGCTCTGAACAAAACTTCTACATTTATCTTATCAACAGTATCAAATTCTACACAGTTTAAAAAACACTATTTTCCTCGTGAAGTACTTTTATTTTTGTACTCATGCACTTTTACCATAATAGAACAATTGTGGTGTACTTTTGCTTGTAGTGGAGTATTATTCTGGGAAAATACTTGCACTTATACTTGATTATTGAGTATTAAATATTGTATTACATTATACATCTCTGTACAGAAGTAACCTTGGACCCTTAAATCAGTTCCAAACACAGTTCTGGGTAAATGAAAAATGTTAGACAGCCAGTAGATGGAGCTGATTCATTTTATGTTAGATGGTGCATGAACTTCCTCTAAACCCTTTTTGCTTTATGCATAACTTAGAGTCTATCCACACTGTGGTGATAATTTCTTTCTGAGACAGAGAATTCTGCATCATTTGACCTGAAGAAACTACAAACAACAACCTGTGTACTAAAAAGCAGCAGGTGTCCTCTTCTAAGGATGCGTCAGCTTGGTAGATCGATTTTCCCGTCCAGCTTTAACCTGTTGTGAAACAAGCTAAACACTAATTTATGAATATCTGGACCAGACTTCTGCATTTATGTTATCAACAGCATGACATTCTACATTGTTTAAAATACACTGTTGTACTTTAAGTTAAATTTTGATCATGTACTTTTATTTGAGCAGAACAATTATTACTTCTACTTGTAGTGGAGTGTTTTGATGGACAAATACTTGTACTTTTACTTGACTTTGTGTACTTTATACGTCGTGGTGGAGATAGAAATATGTTGGCCCAATGTTGATACAGGCACGGGGCCCTCTGCTCCATGGTTTTGTTCACATTTTTAATCCTTACTTATCTAAGAAAACCAGGACCACCACCGAAAACTTTGTTGTTTCTTCTTCAGTTCAAGCTCAAAGTTTGTCGCTCCATCGGCAGAAATGGAGACAGGAAGAGATTATTAAACAAAGTAGTATATATGTAGTGTTAGATTGTTTGTATTTTATTAACCTGGCTTAATTTCATGTTTGAAGTTAAACACCAAAGCTGTCATTCATTAGTTGGCTTAGTGTCCGAAATCTAATAAATTACTGTTAGTTAGTTTTAGAACCTAGGAGGTCAGTGCTAGACAGAAAAAAAAAACCAGTCCGTCCAGGCTGCAGCGTCCTCAGAAGAGGACACCTGCTGGTTTTATTACACAGGCTTTTGTTTGTAGTTTCTTTAGGTTAAATATTGCAGAATTCTATTTCGCAGAGAGAAATCATCATCACAATGTGGATAGGCTGTACAAAAAGGGTTTAGAGGAAGTTCATATACCATCATCAGCTCCATCTACTGGCTGTCTAACTTTTTAGATTTACCCAGGACTGTGTTTGGAACTGATTTAAGTGTCCAAGGTTACTTCTGTACAGAGATGTAAACAGTACACAAACTCAAGTAAAAGTGCAGGTAGAACATTTTTCTAGGCACTAGAAAAATTATTCACTACAAGCAAATGTAATTTTTTTGAGTAAAAAAAAAAGTACAAAGGGAAGAGTGCTCCACTAAGAAAACAATGTGCAGTGTAGAATCTGATGCTTTTGATAAAATAAATGTAGTTTTACAAATTGTCAAAGGTGAAAATGTGTTGTTTCCTACAGACTGAGGAACAAAAACATCCATCAGTAAATGTGGAGCTGAGTTTAACCACCTTATGTACTGACAGGAGATAATCCATAATCAGCATTTTATTAGTTTAATTTTTATAATAATCTAAAACTGCAAGAGTAACTAGTAACTGATGATGTTTAAATAAATGTAGTGGAGTAAAAGTACAGATCTGTAGAGCAGTTAAAGTAAATGTAACATTAAATGGAAACAGTCCAATAAAGTACAAGTACCTCGAAATTGTACTTAAGGACAGTGTTTAAGTTAATGTACTTAGCTACTTACCACCTCTGCTTCTGTAAAGCATGCTTGATGCACAATAGTGAGATTTGTGTGCAGAAAACTTTTTAAATTCAGTTTAAAATCTTTTGGGATTTTATCTTCTCTCAACAAATGTCACACGTGTACATTTGTGTCCTTAGGCAGTTTTCATGGTGTTATCTCTGCAGTGGGATTCTTCACAGTTATCTGTGATTAAAATAAGTCCATATATCATGGAATATTGTTTACTTACATGTCAGCTAAGTATTACTGGTATGTGGCCAAAATGTACAAGATCAGGTTGTGATGCATCAGGTGCCCAGAAACCAGACCCTCAGGCCACTTCCCACTTGTTCTGGTGCCCGGCTATTTTTCCCAAGGCCCAGTGCCAGGTGACTAGCAGCCTAGTGGTAATTCTGGTTCTCACCATTGTTCACAGCCTAAAAGTGCATCCAGCAAAGTGTCTAGAGCAAGAAAAACTGTCAAAACTCAAGCTGTAGTTGTATCTGGAGTGGATTCATGAGTTTGCTGTGACCTCCTCTCACCAGCAGTCCACACCAGCGCACAGTATTTTGGTGAATTACTGCCATCAACTGGTATGGAGTGTGGATTACATGTGTGTGACTTGATCTCACAGAGCCCCTCCTGCTTTGGCTGGGGCCTTTCTATACATGTTGACTCCTCCTATTGGACCATACCAACCTGTTTACCAGTTTATAACAACTATTACTTTCCAAAACTGCTTGAAAATACCAAAATGTAATTAACACAATCATCCCATCCAACGTGTTAAAGATAATTACAAAACAAGATGGCATTACTACAATACAGTAATTGTGCAAGTAAACAAATAAAAGTGTTCACATTTAAGTGTCCCACTCAGGATCATATATAAACCCCCTGTTGTCTGTGCTCTGGTCCTTTAACCAGACCAGGAAGTGCAACAAGGCAAGTAAGAGCAAGATGTTTGTTTAACTGTTTTAAGAACAGTTATTGTTAAATTAACTCTGTGCTTTTGAGCTTTTTAATAATTAGTTTGATGCCACTGATTGTATTTTCTTGTCATTTCAGACCAAAGACCACAGGAGGTGCATGATCTCTTCTACTGATTAGGCCAAGTTCATAAGGTTTTGGAAACAAATGCATTTTACCTGCATATGTGGACTGTACCTTATTCCTTCTGGTTCAAACAGCAGACACTGTGCTGGATAGAGTCTACTACAGTGTTTCTCATCTTGCTTTCATATTGTAACATGTGCTACTTGCATATTGCATCTTAATTTATTTGTTGCCTGTGCTGTGGTAAATAAAGATTTAATGTACAACATAAAAAGTTAAACAATGTTTAAAATATCAGGCCATTTCAACCTCTAGGATCATATTGGCAAAACATCCCACATAGTGTTGACAGCATCTTCATTGAAAGCACCTGTATTGGTTGTCTTGAGTCATCTGTGTGGGTTTTCTGTCAGTTTATATGATAAGGCCTTGTAATATACTTTTCTGCCAATAGATGGCATCACCTGGTAAAATCTAGACAGACATGGAAATGTTCCCAATAGTGGTGTTTAAGTTAGTTTGCCATTGGGAGATTAACATGAAATTGTTTACCCGCATGTTCACTGAAAGGTGATTGATGGTTCAGAGTGTTTGTCCAGATAGTTTTATTTGATGTACTTCCAGGTAAATGATGCTGTGTGGTACCAAACACACAGAAGAGTGTAACTTCAGCAGCTTCAGTTCATGGCTATGAGCTAGAGTCTGACACTTCCAAACAGGCAGCTCCAGTTTATTCACCACACATGAATAAAGGCATGTCTCAAAAACATATTATGGTCATCAAAGTGCCAAACACACTTGGTTCCTTAAGCAGTTAAGATTTGTACTCAATGATCTGTAGGAATAGAGTATTAACGTGTAGAGAAGCCAAACAAACGGACCAGTAGGAATGTTAAACCCTCAGTTCAACTTCACGATGTCTTGAAATTGTCTGTTCCTTGCACTGACCAGCTAATATTCCTCTGCATCTGTCTGAATATTATATTTAATGTTTGAAAACATGGTTTTGTCCTCTGCCACTAGGTGGCATCAAACCCTTGACATTGCACTAAGCTGAACTTAATACACAGCTGTTGAAGGCTGTCAACCAAAAGGACCAAATGAGAAAGAACAAAATAAACATTCGTCTCACATGACTGCTTTTTAGACAAGATTGAATCTATTTTTTTCCCCCGAAAAGCTAGAAAAGACAAAGCTTTTTCTAAACTCCTGTATACCATGATGGTGTCAGCTGTAGCAGCCACATTCATTTCACCTGTTTCCAATCGGTATGTTAAGAAATGGGAGCTTTGATTGGCTGTGAAAACAAGATAAAGTAGTATCACTGAAGACTTCCTGCTATTGTAAGAGTGTGGAAAGAGACCAGAGCTGTGGTTGATTTGTGTCAGCTGTAGACACACACAGTGGCATTTCAACTTTGATTTGGTCAAGTTTGGTGGAGGCCATGGGACTTCCTATGTGGTATAGTTAAATTATATTTTCTGTGCTTTATAGTTTATTCATACATAAATTGTATTGTTTATTTAAAGTGAAGAATGTTGTTCAAACGGTCTTATTTCAGTGCGGTGTTGCTATGGCTGTTCTTTGTTGGAAAGCTTCAAGCAGGCATTATAGGTAAGAAAGTAAAACACTGCTTTTATTTGAATTTTAAATATTCACACTTAAATGCTGTACAAAAAATAACTTCAATAGACCACAGACCTTAATGTTGCGTTTGTTTTCAGCCTCCCGTCATGGCTTCTGGGGTGAATTTGAAGATCGTGATACCAGTAAATCTCAGTACGTTTCAGCTGACCAGACCCAGCCTCAGGTCTACCACGCCAAGCCCCAGCAGCTAAGCAATCAGGCCCAGTCCCAGCTGCCTGGCCACTGGCTCTATGCTAGGCCCCAGACTCTGAGCAACCTGCCCCAGGCCCCTGAACCTCCTAGCAACCAGTCCATGCCTGGTCCTCAAATCCAGCTGCCCAGCAACCAGCAGAGCAGCGGGCTGCTCAATCCCTTGTACCAGCAACATCCTGCACATCAGCCCCAGTCTTCCAGTAACCCGTTCAGGCACCAGCCACATAAATGGCCCCAGGCACCTGTCAAACTACCCCAGCATGCTGGTCCTCAGCTCCAGCAGCACAGGAAACTGAATCCTGCATCCCAGTTGCCCAGTTACATACTACAACACCAGTCCCAGTCCTGGCTCCAACCACCCAACCACTTGCATGAGCCCCTGCCTCCTAGCAACCTGCCCAAACCCTTGGCACCCGATCCGCAGACACAACCACACCCTGCCACCCAGCGATTTGGCCCTCCCAGCAAGCTGCCCCAAATGCCTGATCATCAACCCTACCAGGCCCTGCCACAAACATGGCCCCAGGCACCTGGCAGACTACCACAGGCCTCTGCTCATCATCCCCATCTGTATCAGCCTCAGTTCCAGTTGTCCAATTACCTACCTAAGCCCCAGTCTCCTATTTCTGAGGCCCAGATGCCTCCTGCCACCCAGCAACCTGCCCCTTTCAGCCATGTGCCTGCTCCTCAGTCCCAGCTGCCCAAAAAACATCTCCATCCCTGGTATGGGCTCCAGTCACCTAATTATCTGCTCAAACCGCAGGTCCCCCCGGTCCA
>OMLM01007394.1:0-23464 GCA_900302695.1 Helostoma temminkii | reverse complement strand
AAGCTGTTCTGTATGTTTGTATTGTGACAACAGCAACTACATGTCAACGTGGCTACCTTCCTCGGCATCTAATAGAAAAGCAACCATTTTCAGGCAGCAACAAAAGATGTTGAAAGTTGAAAATCGAAAGAATTAAGTTGGTGTGTGTGTGTGTGCCTGAAACTGAATGTGTATTTCTTGTACAATTCTTTGCTCTTTATTAACAACCGCATGCTGGAGCATGTGTCCTGGGAACACACTTATCAGAACACTTCTTCATAGGGTACACTCTGCCATTGCATCCAGTACTACAGCCTGAAACTCAGAACTATTCTGTGCAGAAACTTCCAGGTTCTCGGGGCCGAGCTCATGTCAGACAAACTTGCAGCCATTGGAAATGAGTTCTGTGATTAGAGGAGTCCATGTTTCAGCTCGTTTTGAGGAAAAAAACAGATGTTGGATTCTCTGTGCCAAAAATAAAAAAGACCCAGACTGTTATCACTGGAAGAGGCAAAAGCCAGAATCTGAGATTGTATGGGGGAGCAGCAGTGCCCACGTAGGGGTGCCTTGCATATATTTGAATGTTCCGTTGACACAGAGGTGTATATTGAAATTTTAGATTGAGACAAGTCTTTTCCCAGGAAGTCAGTGGATTTTTCTGCAGGACAGTGCCAGGCCTCAGTTTGCACATGCTACAACAACATGGCTTCATAGACTCAGAGTGTGTGTGTTTGACTGACGTGTCTGCAGTCCACATCTGTCTCCTACTGAAAATGTATGGACCATCATGAAGAGGAGAATCAGACTGCACTGATCACAGGCATCCTCCCAAATCAGTACAAGGAAAGGAAGCAGGAAGTAACAGTGTTAAAAATGACTCTGTCCCAACTTTGTTGTGTGTGTGTTGCAGCGTCAAAGATTGATCTAGCTTATCTAAAACCTTCCGGTATTTGATATATAAATATATTGTACAATCTTGTTTAAGATAAGATAAGATAAGATAATACTGCATTTGTTACAGCAACATGAGAAGGAAATTAAACAAAAGGCAATGAAAACTGAGATGACACATGCATCTTGTTTGTACTTTTGTCACACAAATAAAAGTTCAAACCGACCAACAAATCACAGATTAAAATTTTATGTTCCAACTTCTCTGGAAATGAGGTTTGTATTATATGTTAGTTGATACCTGTTAGTTCTTACCTGATATCATATCAGAGACCTGAGTCTCACCTGAAATGCACCTGACCTGACAATTAGAAACGCTCTTTCTGTACAGGAGCTAAAAGCTGGAGCTCTGGTTTAATATCAGAAAGCAACAGTTGGTGAGGAAGGAGACAAGCAGAGAGCAGCTGCTTACTCACACTGAGAGCCATTCACACTCTGTGTGTTTAAGACTTTGTGGGTGTGTGTTTGCTTTCTGTGCACCTACTCACTAAGACTCATGTCAAACATCCATCTAGAAAAACTAGTCCAAACACACTGATGAAGTAACACATTTTATTATTATATTATTATTAGCAGTGTGCAGGTTCTTCTAATGTGCGGTTAACAATGAAAGTTATTTACTACGCCTCCACCTGCTGCAGGCACAGATGACCAGTTATGTGGTTATACTGATGTTAGGCACTAATCATTTGTGTTACTTTCAGTAGTGATTCATTGTGTTAATATTAGCATTGTTATAATAGAAAGTGCTTGTCTCCATGTTACACACATGGTATGTTTGATGAGAAATGTAATCAGCATGTATGAATTTTAACCATGACTACCTTCCATGAGAAGCTGCAGCCTCTGATGGAGCACGTTCCCGGTAGCAGCACTCTGGAACAGGTTCAACTTGGTGCAGCCATCATTCATGTTGTTACAGTAGTTTCACCTGTGCTTTCTCTGCTTTGACAAGTGAAATGGAAACCAGAGTCAGTGATGCCTGTACTTAATGCACTGAACCCTTTAGTAAAATTTTATAAATCAGATCCAGCTATTCATATGAAAACCTGAGCCAGCTAAAACATCACTGGTGTTTCCTTATGCTTATATGTATCAGCTTCTTTAGTGACAAACATCATTTAACACTATATATCATGTGTATATATCATCAAGTCATGAGCAGGAATACTGAAGTCTATTAAACCTTAATGTAGAGGATTTACAGTATTAACCCACAGAGGTCAAAATGAAAATGACCAGTACAGAAACAACACACATAGATTGAAGATTTTATTACAAAATGATAGGCAACCACATCGTTGTTAACAAGCACACAGCCTACAACTCTCATTACATTTCATATTTTTGGCAATAATGAGCAGGAACATTATATTTAAATATGTTCATTCAATCAAACACCAGCCACATACTCCCATAGAGTGTCTGGGTCTGAAGGAAAGATCTGAGCTGCAGTGACTGAAGGTCTGCTGGCAATTACAGAAAATCTGGAACTTAAGAAGACACACAGTAAAAGATGGTACTGGGACAGATGTTTGCTTCTAAACAGTGAAGATATGTGAAACATGAAATATGTTAAGTGAAACTCAAAATACCAAGAACCAAGAATTTTACAGTTTAACATGAGCTCACTGCTGCTGCTGCTAACAGTATTACCACAGCAACCCACTGCCACAGCCTGAACCTGCTGCTTCAGAAACTCTCTGACATGTCTCTATTCTGTCTGGAGTAAAAGTGCACGATACTCAGGGAATCACTCTGAGGTGATGTCTTATACACAGGAGGGAAGTTAACCTGCTGCCATTTTCCCCATATTAACAGCACCAAAGCATCATGGGATGCAGATTTCCAGTTGGTTCATCTCTCTGACAACTGCTGCATTCCTCCTTGTACAGAGTGCCTGTCTCCACCATACTCACTGCTGATGCTGCAGGACAGGACACAGCCTAAAGAAACACACTTACACAATCTGTGGGTGGATTCTAAAACAACTGTGTGTGTGTGTGAGATGGCTCAGTAAAACTGCACATGTTGCCAGATCAGAAAAATCCCAAATAAAAGAAGTGAAATACTTTACTTCTTGTAATCACGTAAGAGTGGGAGTTAAGTACGTTTACATGTTTGCACATTCCATAATGTTTTAATTTTATTAAATTAATAACACAAGAACCATGCATTGATATTTGCAAAATATGTTTTATATCCCATGTCCTAGAAAGGCTGTATTTATAACTTTGCAAAGTTATTACAAAGAAAACAAGCATGAGCATATATGCAGCATGTGTTATGAACAAACAGCAGCTCTGAACTTTCTGTGTGCAGCATGATCAGTGAGGAACCTGTCCACCTGCATAACAGGCACGAATGTGAATCCCACCATAACAACAACAATAATGAAAAAAAGCAACAGTATATCATGTTTTCTTGTTCTGGACCCAGTGAACCCAGTGAAAGCACCGGTGTGAAAGTGACCTAAGGTATCAGCAGTGGGCGGGGAGGAATTTTCCTTATCAGCCTTCAGTTCGTGCCACAACTTGTGTTTCGAATCTCTGCTACTCAAGTGTCTTATTCCCATGGTGAATAATCCACACTTTGACCTGTTCCTACATATTTTCTCAGAACAAAAAGTAAAACATCGGTCATTTAATGTCTTCTGCTGCCCTTAATACTGTTTAGAGCCGGTGCTAAAACAGAAGGAAGGCTCAGTGATCTTACAGAATAAACATGATGAGGTAGGTGAGCACAAGCAGTGTCGATTTTTTCTTTCATCATTTATCTTCTAAATTTAAAAAAACTTTTTTCTTCAGTTTACTTGTGAGATCATTTGCTTCTTTACTAATTAAAAAAAACAAGTGTTGTTCTACATTATTACTTTATTCTCAAATCACACTTATTTTGACAGCTGTGCACTTATATTATACAATGAACTAATAAATGCTGATATATTATTATAGATGAAGCTGTGGGTAAATCAGCTCGATATCCAGTTTCTATGGTAACGCAGATATTTTTTCATTCCAACATTTTTCTTTGACATATTTCTTTTCACTTTTGAAAGTTCATTTAACGAACCTGGACTAAACATTAACATTGTTGGCTTAACTGAATACCTTTGTACTACTGAAGTACAGCAGTAGAACTAGTAGTACAAACTTTTTTGTTTGTGTTTTACCAAAACTCATCTTAATGTGGTGATGTGCTGTGGAGCCAACTCACTGAACAGTCTGACAGCAGTACAGATTTACTGCTCTTCTACAGCTTGGACACAAAGTTGTGGTTCTCACCTGACCAAGTGTACTGAGTGTATAAATGAACATGCTTCTCAGAAGCTCAATACTTCACTTTCACTAAATATTTCACTTTGTGTAATGAAACCACAAATTTTTCACTGTGAATGAATTACCTACATAAAACTAAAATAAAAAAAGATCCATCGTCGATCTCTAGAAGAGAAGGCAGAGAAGGGAGATATGTGCCTTACTCACTGCTCCTGTCAATCGGTAGCCTACGTGTTGTACTGCATGTGTGTACTACTATATTAAAATGTATACACATCAATCAGCCACAGGTTGTGGCTGTGTACAGTAACATCTATACAAATGAGGGTGAAGGTGTCTTTCATCACAGTGAGACAATAAGGTCAGACACACACTTCCATGCATCCTTTATTCCATTAAAATCATTAAAACATCCATTGTGCCTTCTTGCAACAACCACCACATGTATGACAATCTGTTTCACGGCATATTAAGGCTTATTTCATCTGTTTTACACACTATTACAAAATCTGGTTCTACTAGCATCATTTTCATTTGCATATCGTGATTCCAGTGTTAAAATCAATGCGACTAGACCGCCCCGTGTGAGGGCTAATATGTATAGAGAAGATACTGAAGTATAGCTTTACAGAGGATTATCATACAAACCAGCGTCAGAGACGGTGTAAATCTATCAACATTAAGACTGGAAAACCTCGTAAAAATGTCAGTATCAAAACAATAACCAGGACTAAAGGAGGGGCTTCAGTTCCTTTAAAAAAAGAAACTACAGGATGCATCCTATGATCCGTCATTGAGGGCTCATTAGCCCAACGTTAGCTAAAAATTAACAAAACACTACACTTCACAGCAATATATCAATCAAATGATCATCACAAGTTGCTATGCAAAAGTCCCTTAAACTCAAACCTCTGAAATCACATTCAGCATTCATTTCAGTGTGATAGTTTTAGTTGTACCTAATTGCTTAACTTAATTTTCTAGTGATTTACTTGTTTTTTTGTTTTGTTTTGTAATTTGCAGGGGCAAAGAACAAATGATTCAAATACAGTTGATACAAGATAAAATGTCCATCACTATGAGAGGTGATCTGCACGCGTTATTTCCACATGGCTCCATGTCCCCTTCATGGTTCTTTGAGATGTCTTTGGAGTTCCAGCTGGGATGAGAGCCAACCATCGCAGAGCTGTGTCCTCTCCCAGGAATATACACTGATACCAGGGGATAAGGGTGGGCAGGCTGGATTTGGTTTAAGTTCAGTGCTTCATTCCAGTACTCCACAAACTGTCAGGCTTTCACAGTGATCGACTGATTGATTCTTCTGATGAATAGCAGCAGCTGTCAGTCCTCTTGAAAATCACGAGAGCCCCGCTGTGGTCGACAGGAATATCTGGGTGAAATGTTTCCGACCATAAGGCTTTGTTTGTAGAGTGAAATAACATGATAAAAAAGTGCATGCCCAAACCCAGCAACAGCATGTTCATGTTCCATGTTCAGTACCTTCACACGGAGCACAGGTCACAGTCCAGTGTTTAGTGTCTGCAGAGAAAACTCAGCTCTCTGCTCGCGGTTTACAGTACTGAGTCAAGTGTGTTCCTGCGTCAAACAATTCTTATCTCCACATCATGTCTAGTTAACAAATGCAAGCTCCTGATACATGCTGCTCTCCCCACCTTTTTTCTTTTACATTACCCAGCATCTGAGATGTTTTCTACAGTGTTATTCAGTGGCATAGTGATATGTATATAAACCATTATCCAAATCCATGTTTCAGTTGAGGAAACCATGGTTTGGAACCATGGTTCGGCCCATCTCAGTTTTCAATCTTTTCAAGCTGTCTGCTTGATCTACACTCTGTTTTGTCCCTGAACGCCTCACAACACAGCCAACCTGCACTCTGCATGCTCTCTGAACGCTATGCCAGTTGCACTGTTGCTTTTTTTAATGGAATGCTGGAACACAGAAGCGACAGGAAGAGACAGGTCCTCTTACAAGAAATTTTAGATTTCTGGGATATTGTTTCATATTTGCATTCCTCACCATGACAGAAGTGGTCTGATTGCAACAGGCTGGCAGAGCCATGGACATGTGCTGCTGTTTTTGTCTCAATTTCAAAACCATTAAATCCATAGTATACATATAAAATGATCATAATTATTACTAATACTGTGGATTCTTTTTTTGTTTTCTGCAACATAATGCTGATATACATACATAAGCTGATTTCTAGATCATCTAGGTCCTTTGATAAAGTCACACTACAGTTATTGTCAATCATTGGAAATGTTGGGATTTACTGGTGGCTCTAAGAGGCCTTGAGTGTCTGGCATTAACTAATACATGTTGTGAAACTTCCTTGAGCTACCTTTGCCCAGTGTGAGAGAGCAGAATGCAGCAGGACAACAAAGATCACAGCTACAAAGGCCAGATGTGCAGAAATAAACTCTGATTAAGCCAATTCACGCTTTCTGTCTGTTGGGCTTCCAGGTGTCTAGTTTACATGTTTGGTGCACACACAGTCTGCACAGTTTGGTCTTGCAGCCATACGCACACAGTCATGTGCACCACAGGACACACTCAGATGCACAAAGCATGAATTGGCATTAATCAGCTTTTTAATCATGCACACCCCCTGAAAAACAAAAGTTCTACCTGATGTGCGATTATGAAATACATGGAATACCAATAAAAAATAAATCAATAAAGTCTCATAAAACAGAAAAACTCATTACCTGAAAATACCTGCACATTCAAAGTGCAAATTGTTTAATCAACCCTGAATTAAATTAAAAATACAGAAAAAGTAAAAAACTTCAATTGTATCTCGAGGTGCAAAATTGATACTTCTTCACTTGGTATAAAAAAATACAAAAAAAAAAAAAAAATTAAGCTTGAACATTGCAAAGACTCTCAGTCAAAGGGAAGGGAGGGGTCAAGGGAAATGTGATGGACTGAAGCTCACAGTGACGGACACTAACAAAGACGAGGTGAGGGAGACGGTGAGGAGAGGAAGGGTCGAATCCAGACTGAGCAGCAAGTGCAAACACTGTGTAGGCCTAGGTTCCTGGATCCAAATGTTGCAGTGACATCCAGGTTTTAAGGACACTACACGTTAGACCAAAGCTGCACATCTTGCCAGGACTGGTCATATGCTCAGCTGCACCTCAACGACCTAAAACCACCTCCGATTCCAACCCACGGCACATTCCCACCCTGAAAAGGCTTCAAGGACAGAGAAGAACTGTGTGGCCAGTTTGCTCCAGTCCTGCCCCTACGCTAAGAGTGAAAGTTGGGAAATGATGAGGAGGAGGTGACTTTAGTGTGTTGAGATGAACCCTGATCTGAGCTGCCCTCATGAGGAGGGAAGCTCAAAGGAGATAAACTGCTTGAGTCTCTCCAGATACTGGGCATACAGTTCAATGTCGTTGTGGCCGGCTCCCTCCACCCACAGGGGCTCCACAGCACGGGGGCAGCGCTCATACATGGCCAGGCCATGGGAGAAGTCGATCACCTCATCCTCTGTCCCGTGGATCACCAGCACTGGGGACGCCACCTTGGACACTTTGTCAATACTGTGGAGGGGAAAGAGAGAAATTTACAGACACAGGCAGTATTTCTAGCTTAGCTATTTCTAGCACACATTCAGATGACACCCCATATGAAAATGACTGTGCTTCTAGTTGCCAGCAGAACAGTACTGACTAAGAAGCACTGTGATTGAAGGAAACAACAGCAGAAGTTAGCAGAAGATCAACACATCAAGCTCCAATAAAAATTCACACTTACTAAATTAAAAACGCAACTTTCCAAGCAGCAAAACTGCTTTTAAAAGAAAGCCATTGTTAGTGGCCTCAAAGGATGAGTACCAGTTTCTAAACCATATCTCAGGAAGGGAAACAAGGCCAAAGCCCTGGAGTGGGCTTTTAGACAGTCCCTGGTCCTCTGAGACCAACATATTAAGGCTATATTATATCCCACTATGTGTACAATGTAAAAACTATGTGGCAACCCATTTTCCTGGCATTCCCAACAGAGATGTTCTGACTGACACCAGCCAACTTCCACCACAGCTGTTAAAGGGAACTGCTGCAGGTGGTGCTGCTGGTCACAGTAGGGCAGAGAGGGAGGAGACACAGTCAGACCAGCAGTTTCTGCACTGGTCACCTGTAATAGAAGCTGTGACAGTGTCTGATGCTGCATTAGTTATTTTCCAAAAGAAACAAGAGTTTGGGACGTATGTCTGTCTGTATGTACACCATGTCAGCCAGCATGTCACAGTCACACTACTAGCTCATCACAGTGACAACACACATTCTAAGTAGACCACAAGGCTGACCAAAAACACATTTTGTTTTCGAATCATGGTCATCTATATCAACATCTATACAAATATAATGCAAATCCAGCTTTAGCGGTTAAGGGGAAGGGTCATCAAGAACATCTCACACAGACACACATTCATTCTAACGAAACACACTGGGAGCAATGTGTGAATTTTGCAGTTCTCAGAATTTTCAGAGTTATGAATGAGAACAGCTGTACCTGTCATGAACAGGCTCATTCCTCACAGAGAAGCATGCTAAGCTAAACAGACTTAGGAGATGCAGCTGCTTTAGAATAAACATGATAGAGGAGTGACTGAATTAAACCTATACAGCAACTGAGTTGCTACTAAAATCATATTCCGTTCTCCATCATCATCATCATCATCATCATCATGGCTGCCAGTTTTCTGAAAGCCTTATTAGATTGTAGTGATCTTATTGTCATATTTAGTTCTATTTTCAGGTCTCTATTCAGTGTCATCTCCTGTTCCAACAGTGTAACATCATCTAGCGTAGCTAGGAACATTTTCTGGTCTTTGTTTAACCATGCTAACATTTAAGCTGCTCTGTGACCAGTCCCTGTGACAAAGTGTCTTTTGCAGGAGCTCTTATGATAAATCAGTCCTTGTTGGAACCTCACATTCAGCTCCTATTTAGGTGTTTCAAATGGTCAGGATGGAACTGTGCTAAGCTCCAGTTCATGCCATGCATACAAAGTCCCTAGTAATCATCCTCACCTATAACTAGGTGAGCAGCACAGCCTTAATAGTGCCCTGCCGTTCAGATAGAGGTTAGGTGGAAGATTAACGCAGGCAAATCACCATGAGCTAATTTCATTCCAGATGGAATAAAACTATTATCCTGTTCACTTCACAGCTGGAGTATACAGACTGAATTATGGCAGACGCGGCTGTCAAACATACACATTATCTGTCCCAACGTTTGAATAAATGTGAGCTCACAATTACAACCAATAAAATCTGGCGAGGAAGTGAAAAACATTAACACAATTTTTGGTTTACAGATGAGAGACGATTAGGGTTGGGGTTTTATAGCATTTTCCCAAATGACTCCAGTATCTAATGTGCTTATAAAATCAGAATCCTTATACAGTCTAATAACAGCATTCACCATTTCCAAGTAAATAAGGTTGTAAATCACTAAAACCCAAGGGTTCAATGTAGATCTCTAATTACATTTTGTTGGCTTAGAAGGAAAAACTGTGTGGTTTTTAGTGTCAGCCTGAATAATTCTGACAACCATTCGTGATAACAGCCTGTAACATGAGCAGCAGAAGACAGGATGGAATATGTATTTGACATATTTGTGACCTGTGGCAGTGCAGCAAGCGGTTTTCCTACAGGTAAGTTGTTGATTACTCAGATATATGCTGACATTACTTGCAGATTTCCGCCAGTTCTCTTTAAAATAAAAGCATACAATTAATGTCTTAATGGGTTAAATTGTAAATTTAACTATTGAGAAGTCTACTTATGCATGATTAATTGTGATTGGTTAATAACACTGACATTTTATCAACGCCCACCTCCTCTTGTCCTTTCAATATAAACACACATACTTTTTGAAAGTTGCTAAAATGGCAAAATTACTTAACTCTGCTCATGCCAGGTTAATTATAAACTTTTATTAAGACTATTCCTGTTTGATATTTATCCACTGCGTCCGTTTGGTCATCTATTGCTTCACATTTCACCTTTTTTGATCAACTTTCTTCCTTTATCAATGGAGACAGCCAGAGTTGAAGAGAAGAGAGAAGAACATGTCAAAAGTCTGGAATCAGGTCAAAACTATGTAGAGGTCATTTATTAGAAAGACGAACTAGCTGACCTCAACTGTACAGCGATCTCAGCAAAAGTAACAACAGTGACAATGTTACTTTGAAGAAAAACATTACAAAATTTTCAGAAAAGGTTTTTTCACTGTTTTTTAATGTTATAATGGGCGGAGCAGATCACTGTGCAGGATACTGTGTCACAATGAATGACGAACTAATAAAATAACTAAAAATATATGTTCCGTTTTTAGATTTAGTCACGTACACAAACACACATTATTTTCTTTCCTGTGGTATGTACTTATGATTCATATGACTATAATATATATAGTGCATGTCATAATGATAGTTGGATTATAAAAAAAAGTAAGGCAATTCTATTCCAGCCCACTGTATGGTTCAAATTAAATTATAGACATAACAAGCAATCATCAAGATATATAGCATTCTTGGATATAGTCAATTTCAAAGAATCTAAGAAAGATTGTGAAATGTGGGCTAACTTAATGTGGGGGAATTTACATTTGTGCAAAACACTTTTATATAGTATTATATAGTCAAAATCAAAAGTCAAAATTAGTATTACATTATATTACATATATTTTACTTGTTTTTGAATGGGTGGCTAATATGACACACATATATACGGCGATCTGCTTCACTCATTGTAACTGCATAACCACAGGAAAACTTTGTTTTCTGACATCTCTGAACCGACATGTACCCAGTGTTCCCAGCAATGTTTCCAAACAGTCCCACAATACATTTCACACAATGTCAATGGCTTGTCAAAATCTAAAGCCCATTTCTCAATCTTATCCCTTCCCCTTCTCCCTTAAACAGAGTGTTAAGGGGTATTGCTGAAAATATTTCACTAAGAGATGAGACACCCCTACTAAACCGTTATACGTCATCATACCGTATCGCTGCTGTTACGTAAAACGTGACGAGTGTTTACAGCTTCCAAGATGCCGTTGTCGACTGTGGTAATCTCCATTGTGTGAACTATAGGCATATAGGCTATATGTGTTTGTCTGCCGCTAAACAGCAAGTTGTAATAAGCACAAAAGCACTTTTCTTTACAACATCACATATCAGTGGTTGTTCCCACAAGACAACAACAGCAGAGTTGATGATATGCTGTCAAGTCATGGAGTATCAGACATGAAAATATGTTAAAAAAAATGCAAGAGAATTAATATAACATAAAACAATGGTTGCCATAATTAAATCCTTATTCATTTAAAATGTATTTATATTTGTGGGTCTCTTTGCTCGTGTGTGCAGTCATACTATCCATATATATGGTGTATGCTGAGAAATCCTCATACCCCTTTATTTGAAGTATGGTCCTAAAAAATCTTTGTTTCAAGGGCTATGTAGCCTCTGCCTCAGCCCTACCTCAGAGCCCCACCTGAGAGTGTACTGATGAATTAACTCCAGCTGAGTAAAGATCTATTAATAGCCCAAGGGCTCCATGTAGGGTGTAACAAAATATTGAAAATGTCAAATATTGTTACGTTTTGTGATACTTTACATACAAAGACAAAGGTTTATTTTGTATTGTTTAAACTAAATAGATGTTCTGTGGCTGCATAAAGAGCTTTTATTAAATTTTGTCGCATGTAGTGTTGTATTGTTTATTCTATGACAGTTCATACAAAAAATGTAAAACAACATTTTAATTAATTTAAAATGAACTCTATAGCACATAAAAATAGGGAAATACTTTTAAAAGCCACCATATGTGACATCACCATCATCAACATTAATCTGTATTCTCTGGACAGGTGCAATAATGATGTTGTTCATTAGTAAGCTACAACAACAATAACATCAGCTCTTTGGTTCAACTTCTTCACCATCACTGCTAGTGTTCTGTGATGTGAGCTTAGTGAAGATGAAGCTCTAAATGTACCATTCCATTAAAAGTACAGTACACTCCAACCCTCGGGGTTCACCCTTAGAGAGACGGGAAGGAGCCCAGACAACCAGAAAGAGCACTGAACAGGACTGCTGCTCCCTCATCCTGAAATAACTGTCTTGCATTGGTGGAAGGATAGCAAAGATAAATCCTGGCTAGCTCCTTGTGGAGATATCCAAGGCTTGTCTGAAAGCAAGACCACAGAGCAGACCCAGAATACCAGCTTACCCCTACAATTATATTAGCAGGGCACTGCGCCCCCCCAGCGGCAACCCCGCCCTCAAGGTCAAGTTCATTTTATTAAATTTTATTTTCTATATAGCACCATATCACAACAGAAGTCATTTAAGGTTCCCTTTCCTATAGAGCAGATCTGAACAGTGCTCTTTTATGAAACAAACTAAACTGCCTTATGTTATTTATCTTATTTACACTACAGCATGTCATTTCTCCTCTGCTCTCTGTACCGCGCAGGCCAGAGTTCTGCCTCGATGCGCGCACACACACACACAGACACGTGCACACACACAGGTGAGCCAGTCTCCTAAAAATTACATTCCAAATACAGTTAAACTATAACCTTTATTACGTTTTTATGGGAAATGAAATTCCAACTGCAAGTTTTCTGTCAACGTAATGAACATATGTTCACAATGAACTTAAATGACAAATCACAAATACGTTGACACTGAATATATATCAATTAAATGTCCACAGGCAAAGTATTTTTGTCGGCTAAAATTATCTGATCTACAACAACTGGTTTTCTCTTCCGCTAAAATATCCGATCATGCAGTTCAACACTCTGATATATAACTCCAACTTTATTAACGTGTTTTATGGTTGGGTTCAGGCGCTCACAGCACTGGGCGTAGCGAAAAAAAAACATGATCTGTCTCTAGCCTAAGTATTTTCATGCCTCAAACTAGTCCTGGAGGACTCTGGTCTCAAACTCGGGACCAGTTCTTCACATTATACACCTGCCATCTATTCGACAGCCTCCTGACGACTCAATTCCTGTTAGTTTATTTACAAAATATGTTACCTGACAACATAATGATGAGCTTCAACAAGGAGTTGTAGAGATTTATTTATGAATGCATTAGTCAGAATGCATTAGTCTCATTTAACTAGCTGCATGCATCTGAGAAATGATACAATGTAACACAGCTTCTAAAAACCATAAAAACGTCATCTAATGCTTGTAAAAAATCTTACTGAAATTGATTTAGCCACTTAATGCTGCCGTACCATTAACAAGAAGTATTTGGTTATGTTCTGCTCTCAGTTATGTTGTCTAAAGTTAATTAGCAGAAACATAAATATGTAATAAACTTATGGTGGCTGATACAGACTTCAAACTATATCATGATATTTTATAACATTTCTGCAGTAATGATGTGACAATAGTACACTACAATACTACTGTTTTGGCCATCAGAGACTTCAGCATATAGTCTATAGAGCTGACCAAACCAAAAGAAGAGTAAGCGTGTATCTCACCTGGGAAAGGCATCGAAGCAGTAGGTCTTTCGTGTGTCAGGGAAGGCCACTCTCAGTCCTGACATGAGTGGTGAGTGTAAGATGACAGCAGCACATTCATAGCGAGCAGCCAGGTCAATGGTGGGCACAGTGCCGATGCTCTGACCGTACAGGATGATGTTCTCAGGTGTTACGCCATACCTTTGTAACACAGACAAGTCAGATCAGTAAAATCATATGTTACCATTCAATCAATGTTTTGAATTGAATGGTAAAAAAAAATAAGTTATGCAGCTATTAGCAAAATAAAAAATGCACAAATGTTTAAGATGTGTTAAAGCAACAATATGCATCTTTTAGGGTTTGAGCTTGCGATAGCATGAGATCCATACACTCTGCTCCACCCTGCCCTGTCAAGGTAAGCCACACTCAGCCCAGTCCTCCAGGGATTAGTCTGCCTGATGCAGAGACCAGAGTTTCATAAACTAAGCACAGCTAGCACAGAGCGGTGGGACAACTCTTGACACTCCTAGTAGTAATGATTACTGATCTATATTTAACATTCCAATTGATTCCAGTTTGTTATACATAATACAAATATAAGAAAATGCAATACCTAGTGCAGTGGTAGTCAAATATTAGTACACATTGCATTGCGTCATTAATGTCAGAGGTAGACACCACTGCATGGTAGAGAACATACTTTTGATAAAAGACCAATTTCTGTGCCTGTCCACCGAGTTTACATGTCTGAGCACAGCTGATATAACATAAAACACAATGACTGTCTGCAATGTAACAAGCAGTAGAAATGTGGGAAGAACACGAAAGGCTCACGTGAGAAATTTAAGACAGCTACCAGACAGATGCAAAGATATGAAGTACAAAAACATAGAGGGAATCAGACATGAGGTGAAGGCAGTGCGACAGGAGATAAGCGTTGTGTTGCAGTGATGAGACTATTTGGGCATCAAGATGATGCTCTGATAATCAGCAGCTGCTCACAGACATGGCTCCATAAACCAAGAACAATAAGCTGTCAGAGATAAAGAATCTGATTGCATGAGATCAGGATATACAGTGTAAGGAAATACTAGGATGTTAGGTCTGTGGAGAGTATCATCAACAGTCTCACATGTATCTAATACTCTAATACTTGAGTGCAATATTGTAAGTCGAGGTTTGGCAGTGGCTTTACTTAGGCATTCATGTCACTTTTGCCCTGTAATTCTTATAAAAAAAAATTTAAAAAAAGAAAAAAGATAATTACTGAAAGAACCCAAAGCCTGCTTCTGTAAGCCTCCTGGCTCTGTTCTATTCTCTCAAAGAACTCTGTCTTATGTCTTTGCACAAATACAAAAAAAGCAAAAAAAATATAAAGGCGAATTAAAGGCAGCACAACTATTCACATCAAAAACGAAACAAAAATATGATTGTTTGCTCTAAAAAGATGCACTACTAAAATGGATTTCACATCAAGTGATTTCACCTGGTGCTCATTCTACTAAATGAAAATGAAAGTTTGGGCAAATCCCATAATGATGAAAAGGAGAAAACATTGAGATTTTTGCTGCTTATTTTGCTGCTGACCCAGGGCAGCGTCTGACTGTTTGTGTGTGAGGTAAAATATAGTCTGAACACTTATTTGATAGATTATAATACATCTGTACCTATAGCTCACAGGTGCTTTTTTTCTGTATTGCAGTTTGACATAATAAATCTCTTCAGCTGTTATTCTCCACACTGTCCTTGTACTTGTTTTCTTTGTGTTTTGTATAATTTTCATTATTAGTCACAACCAAAATTATTCCACCTGGTACTCCAAAACTATCTCATGTGGAACTCAGACAAAGGCATAGCTTTTCCTACCCTCTCTTGATAAGAACTGCAGGATGAAAGGCAGCAATGACAGAAAACAGACCTGTCTTGAGGCTTCCCGTTCACCCTCTCTCTGTCAGAGAGAGGGTGAACGGGCGCGGCATGTTCCCTCGCCAGAGCTCACAATCTGGGAAGGAAGCTTGAAGCAAATCCTCCCACCTCTGAACAGTGCTGGGAATGCAGAGACAGGCAGAGCAGAAACATCCAGCAGCCCTCTGACACGACACACACACACACACACACACACAGAAGGATTAGACCTTTTCCTAACAGCCATGGCAGCTATGACAATGGGTTGGACAAGAGGTGCTAGATTATACGTGTCCTGTGAAGTGATGCTATCATAACAGTTCTTCAGATAACAGCTTGGGTGTGACTAATCTGCTGGCCTAGACAAATACAGCCTCTGATAAGCAGCAACTGAACTGAGTAGTCATTCTGATAGGAGATTATGACCCCACACATGGATGAACAAAGTATCCACTGGCTGTCTCTGACAACACAATGCACAACTTTGAGAAGTAGCTTGACTTGACTGTAGCTATATGTGCCTTCAGTGCTCAGACCTCTTGACTTCTTGCACACTGTAGTGTATTGTACATTTGATTTCACATGGATAAAACTGCCACTCATAATGTTAAAATTAATTATTTGCAAACTTATTAAGCATAAAAATTTACATCTAGTGGATATTGGCACTAATGCATACAACCGTGATAATACAGTGGCTACAGTACTATAGTATTACTGTAATTGTATCGATATGTTTATTATGAGTTTAGTTCTTCAACATGATAACCATTAATACAAGAAAAAAGAAAAAATACTACATTATATTCAGGGTTGTTCTTTTTTGGAACTAAGTCAAAGTATCAGAAGTAAAGTTGTTTAAGCAAAGGTTAGATTTGGATTAAAGGTTTCAGAAGGGGCAGTGCATGGGACTCCATAACACAGTTTGATCCATAGTTTGATAAAACCAGAAGTGATGGCCCCATCAGCAGATCAACACTTTAAGGTTGTTTCACTGAAAGATGTAAAACTATAGTTCAGTAAACTGATACGGTATTGCATTTGCAAAATAAAAGCAAAACACTCCAATCCACTGAAGCAATGTTAAAAGAAGGTTGAGTAGTGGTCTTGGAGGACAAGCACCAGTCCTAAAGTCCCACCCCAATCATTTGGCCTCGTTTCCCTTGTTTATACTTTCTAAGGGTTAAATAGAACATATTAGAGATTCTGTCTCACAGGCTTTTGATCACACTGTATATATTTAAACACTGATAATAGAAACCAACTTCCATAGAAATACAGGGGGAAACAAAAGAAATTTTCCTATAGGTAAAACAAGCCAGTTTAAAATGGCTTGTCCAAACATCTGTGGAGAAATTCCAAAGAAACATCGGGACTGGAAAACCCTTGAAGTCAAAGCCAAGGTGGAACAGTTTAGTAGCAGCAGCAGAAACAGGATAGCAGTATTAGGATAAAACTGTATCTCAAGACTATCCAGAAGAGATGATGTAGTATGAATTTTAAGAACTAACATTATCTGGATTCTAAATTCTGCTCAATGTTCCATTTTTTGGAAGAAAGTGTGTAAACTATAGAAAAATTAAACAGCAGATGAAACTTCCTGCTACTAAATAAAGAAATGTTACTGAGAACTTTGGGCCTTTCCCTGCTGAATCTGTGATCATATGTGTATGAAGTCATACGTTGTTTCAGAAATAGAGACAAAACAGAAAAAAAACAGAGAAAATAAGTAGCTCATGGCACCACAGGTGCTGAAAGACACTAGCATAGCTTGAGATACACCACGGTTTTGAGAGAACAATTTAGTAAAATGCTGACGTGTATTTTTCAGACGTGTTTGTGCCAAACATTCTCAGGGCATATTGGTACCATTCCACAAAAAAGAACCACCCACAATTTTCTCCAAAATAAGCTGAAACTGAGAAAATCTCATGGGATCAATAGAATTTCTCCTTCAATAAGATAAATTCAAGCATACATGCATTTTCCATGTTAAATAATTTTGTCACTATATCCCTGAACTACAACCCAAGTGACAGCAATAAAAGAACTGTTCCATGATACTCCATAGTAGCAGTGTAAAAAATATTGACAAAATACACAGTTTGTTTAAAACAAAGTGCAGGGCGATTTGTGAAATAATTACATGTCTGATTATGCAATGTATGGACTCAAATGTTTGCTGCCTTTGCCAATACAACACAAGAGAATATATCTTTAAAAGCTGGTGGAGTTTTTCAAAGACAAATTACAAAAAACTTATTTAACAATTACCAAAATGTCAAGCCAACTGATCTTCCTACAAACAAATCTTTATTTGCAAAGTCTTTCCAGCTGCTTCAATTCAGCAAAGCCCTGAAGGCTGAGTGATAGGAACACCATTACAAAATCAAATTGCTGTTTAAGGGCATAGTCTTAATGATTTTCCACAAAATGTAATTAAAAAGATATTGAATAAACATAAACCTCCTCCTCAGGTGCTTAGCTCCCCTAAGGAGAGCCTAATGATCAGCACTATGTTATGCTTGGGCAGCTCACTCTCTGGAGGGACAGGGAACTATGCTAGAAATGTTTCAGAGCTAGATGGGAAGAGATGCTCTTGGTTTTCTTTCAGTTGCTTCAGACTATCTGTCAACTGGAACATTAATCTGAGCCATGCTCACAATGAGAATCTGTTGGTCTGCTTAATAATATATGAACTAATGGTATACAAGGTGGCAAGAGCAGCAACATTTATACTGATGGGTCTTGATCTTTAAATCAATATTAACCTCACCAGTCTTAAATCATGTTTAAAAACAAAGACAGCGTGAAGGGATCAGACCACCTCACACCTGTCTGAGAGACAACCATGTATATAAGATGTTTTTACACATCTGAAACTGTAAACTGTTAGCTAACAACCTAAGGTGCATTGAAATAGATCTAAACCAATACCTGCAGTTATAAATAATAAACAACATAGCCAGTAAATTCACTCACAGAACTACAGTTCAGATGTCACCAATATCTTTGCCATCCAACTCATAAGTATGAATCACTACTGTTTGCATTATAAACTCCTGAGTCAAACCCATGAGACAGTATAAACAAGAGGTATGACAGTGTAACAGTATGCAATAATATGCTGGGAAAAATTTAGGGTTGTGATAAACTATAACACGAATTAAACTCACCACCAAAAGCATCATGTCTTTTGCGACGCAATCACCATTTGTTGGCTAGGTTTGTCTCCCCCAGAATCCCCATTTTGATGTTTCATGAAATTCTAGATGTTCTGGCTTTGCTGATCTCTTGGTCATCAGGTGTGTGTTCCTTCCAGACTGTCAAAGACTAGAAATCTGTGATGTGCAGTGGAAACAGTCTTTGAGTATGAACTATCCAGTGTTCAGAACTCTTCAGGTGTGTCCCCCCACCTTTATGGCTACAACAGCTAAACCAAATACATTTTAAACCAACTTTAAAGAATGTAAAAATCCAGGCTCGTGCCAAATGATAAACAATCTACTTATCGACATACGACAAACAAGATCCAGTGATCATAAGAATTTTTTTAAAAAAAGGTAATCATTTAATTCACATTACTTGGTCTTCAGAATCCTCTTATTAGAGCATATTTTCTTTATATTCTTGCTAAGATGCAAGCAAAAGATGTGAGAGGTGAGAAACACCTTCAATAAAGACCAGTTAGCAGCAACTTTGTTTCAAGTTATGTTTTACTGGAATAACACATTTCCACCCTTTCTGTTTATTCAACCAAGAATCATCTTCAATCAATACTAATCAATCAGTAAGATTCTGTATGAAAAGACTTATGTCTGACAGTGATAGTGTTAGTTAACTCTTTGTTTAATGTAATAACCCTTATACATGCATACAGAGCGCACATATATGAACGTTGTGTATGTCGAATAAATCAAGTGTTCAGCTTAGAAATGTTGTGTGTTGGTATTTGTGACTTTGATGAAGATGAGATCACAGTTCATGACTATATTAGTTAACCTGCTCATTCATGCTACTGGTACACAGTCACTGTGTACAGGTTCACTGTACACAGTGACTGTATTATCTGACTGACTTTAAGCAGTTGTCATCAGTCATGAACACCAAACACCTGGGAACAGCTGACTCTTACTCACTTGTTCCTCAGGACCTGCCAGGCCGCTTCGATGTCCGCATACAGGTTCTTCTCTGACGGCTTGCCAGTGCTGACTCCGTAGCCTGAGTAATCATATGAGAACACGTTGCAGTTGATCCTGGAGCCGAGCCCGATGTAAAAGCTGCACATCTGTCCCAGGTCCACGGCGTTACCGTGGGAAAACAGCAGCGTATACCGACTGTTCGGGGCGCAGCGCACAAACATGCATCCAATCCGGTTACCTCGGCTGCTTCTGGTGGTAAATACTTCAACTGCATCCAGTTCTCGCTGGGAGTACTGCCAGTCCGCCCGTTCAGTCAAATGTAAGCTGGTTCCCCCGTTAGCATCGGTGTGCACAGAGTACGTGGGCTCCGGTGGGAGGAAAGCTAGCTTTGCCGCGATGCGACTGGGACAAGGCGGACAACAGAACAGCCAGCACAGTTCGCCGAGAGAAAACCCATTCATCCTGGGGCCTTGCTCGGGCATTTATGAGCGGAGTTTACTTTAACCGAGTTAATATTAATTTTTGAGACAAAACGGCTTTCGTGTGGCTTCAGGTCTTACTTATACCCATTAACAGGCTGTAGCGAGCAGTGTCGGATGACAGGTGGCTCGGTCTCTCGGCTTTACAGCTAACGCGCTAGCCGGCTAGCATGTAGCTAATAACAAAAGACCGATTTCATGTAGATTACAGATAAAATAAAAGCACCACTAAATTTCATATTATTTTACAATAAAAAACAGTGCAGCGAGTGCTTTAGATAAGATAATTCCGCTCATATAACACATTACTTGCTAATCGTCGATGTTTGATAGTGTTGTGTAGAAGAGGACAGCCATTTCTCTGGACAGATACAAGCCGGTCTTCCGGTACAACCGGACATCCTGCTCGGCCTTTGTTTTGTTTGTTTAGTGTGTTTTTATTATCTTTTCTTAATAGGCATTTAAAGAAACACGATAGATAAAAAAAATCCTCCAAAATAACATGCAATTAAAGTAGTCAATCAGTGATAGTTTTTGAGTTTTTTAGTCTTTCACAATAAAATCTGCCTGTCACCCCTCTGGACAGAGGTTCTGATGGTTTTCCTGGGATTCCTCACTCATCTTAGGAGGACATCACCTTGACCTTTGTTTTATTTTATTTAGACTTACTTCTTTTGCAAGGGAACTTATTAATAATCACATTACACTACCTGATTTTCTTAGATCAGTTCAAGACCCCACCTCACTGCAGTCTTCCTCCACAATATTAGATCTTTTATAATATTGTTATATTTATATTTTGTAACAATTACCCAGGTTGCTATTTTATTACATAGTTTTCTAATGTCCTTATCTACAACATTTTCTGTCTTTCTGTTTCTTGAAAAGGTTTTCTATCATACCTAGTGTTGTCTCTCAAACAGAAATCAATGAATATATTGTCTACAATAAATAAAAATTCTGGATGATATGATGCACCATCTGTTTATTCTTAATCTTTAGATTTTTTAAGTTTGAATTGAAGATTTAAGTATCTGTGTACAGTATTATACTGTATCATATTTGTACATGTATAACCTGGTTCATGGTCCTCTGTGTTTTCTATCGTAAGGGACAGTACATCATTTTTTGCGTATTGCTTCTAAGCATACAGTTATAACATCTCTGAGCTACTGTTTCCCCAATTTAACCTTTTTCAACAAGTATTTGTTGTCTGATTTTTTTAGATTACTTAGAAAGTTATTTATTTTATTTTCTATTTTCTATTTTTCACAGGAAACACATGCTACAGTACAATTTCATTTACATTCGGTCTATATATCAATATATCAGTGTGGAGAGGTTACTTTTAAAACATGCGTTTGTTAGTTGACTCTTATCTAATAAACACATACAGTCAGCATGCTGCAGCACACTCACAGTGCAGAACATGTAGATGTCATCACTACAGTATGTAACAACTGAAAAGTGCACAAATTAACAGCAGACACTCTTCATATTCAGCAGCAGCAGACACGGAAGCACTTCAAACCCACCTGAGAGGGAGAAGAAGATCAGCATTTCAGCTCTGTCACTAATAACCATATGGAGACAGGAGTTGGCTGCAATTGTCATAGCCTGGAGGAGCAGGCCATTAATAGAAATTCTAATGTGTTTGAATCTAGCAGACTGCAGAGACGAAGTCTGAGCCAAGCTCCCAATACAAATTCAGCAATCGCTCAACACCATATGTCTGATGTTTGGAACAGATAGGTTATGTATTTCCAAAATAGAAGATTTAAGTCTGACACTTAAAATTTCTCATTTTAAATAAATTCTTCCAAAGAAAACAGGACAAAGTCCAGTTAAAGTACATTTTCATCCAAATATTTATTTGAACTGCTTATCTCAGTCTTGCTCATATTGCATCAGTTCAAGTGTAGGTCAAAACACAAGGTCACTGCTTCATCGTGTCATCATGAGGAACACCAGGGGAAGATCAAGCCTCACTTTGCATGTATTTTTTACATATTTAAAAAATATTGACATGGTATTATCATAAGAAAAAAATGCAGTTCTTTTAGGATCCAATCTGAAGACTCCAAATTTCTTTTCAAGACAGTCTAGTATATATATATAGTATATAATAATTTATATAAAATCAAACTGAGGTCCAGTAAAAGAAGGACAGATGTGAAATTTGAATCATCATTGGTGATTGTTTACCACTTTGGTAAGTGTAGCTTCAGTGCAGTGACAGCACCTTAAAGCAGAATGGAACAGTTCAAAACTGTTACAGTTAGATATGTGAGCTAAAAGCTGGTTGGCTGGAGGAATGGTAAATTACAGACTGGTTGATAATTTAATGTGTGTGGATAAGGGTTTTCATCCATAAAGGTTTAACCACAGCAGCTTGCACCGGCTCGTGCAGCCTCAGTGGCTGGGATTTCTTGGACATGTTGAGTGTTCAGTGTGTTGTCCAGGTTCAATGCTTTGGGGACATTTTGACATATGGCCAGGAGGAGCAGGGTTGCGAATCCTCAACCCTAGCGTTGATAGCTATGCCAACTGGCTTGACGACCAGTTCAAAAAATGATAAATTAATTATTCAGCATGTTAGATTCCAAGTATGGCCGAAGCTCTTTGTACAGTGTAACTGGTATGTTAAGAGTCCATGTTGTAGGTTTAGAAGCCATTGGCAGCTTAGATAGTGATTCAAAAGATATTGAAGTTTTGACAAACATGTCAAAGCTTGTACAGGCATGTGTCTATCACCTCAGAAATATATCCAGAATTTGCTCAGTTCTATCATTTAAAGACACTGAGGTTATCCTACATGCTTTTATCTCCTCATGCCTTGACTACTGCAACAGTCTCTTTACTTGTCTCAGCCAAAAGTCTCAATCAATCGTCTCCAGATTGTGCAGAACTCAGCTGCATCAACTTAACCAGAACTAGAAGAAATGATCATATTACACCTGTTCTTGCCTCTTTGCACTGGCTCCCAGTATGTTTCAGAATTGACGTAGCCTGAGATCCTCAGATAGAGGACTTCTGTGTGTTCCTGAGGCACGACTAAAAACTAGAGGTGACAGAGCCTTCGCAGTTAGAGCCCCAAAGCTTTGGAATGACTTGCCCAAGAATATTAGATCAGCTGACACAGTAAGCTCTTTTAAATCACTTCTGAAAACATACTTTTATCTGAGAGCTTTTCCTGATTTT
>OMLM01007393.1:46097-69262 GCA_900302695.1 Helostoma temminkii | reverse complement strand
CTTATGAGGACGCTAGTAGGCATAATGCATTTCCTAGCTCCTTACCCTAACCTAACCAAGTGCCTAGTCCCAAACATCCATCCTAACCCTAACCAAAACCTAATTTTAACCCTAACCCTGAAACCTGATCGTACCTGAAACCTAAACCCCATAGACGCTCTTTAAACATATGAGGAGAAGCTAAAATGTCTTCACAAGACTATGTCCTCACAAGAATAGTATTTGAACAAAGGTTGCCCGCAAGATTAAATAAAGACATGCACACACACACATATATACACAAAGTCAATATGTATGTAAATAAGCAGCTCTTCTGTTGCTCTGGTGAGCAGATGATGTTAATTGTTTCCATCCTTCTCAACTCTCCTTCCTTCTCAACTCTCAAAAGATATCAAATTAAACTATACAGACACACATCATAGTTTTTCTTTCTTCTTTCCTTCCTTCCTTCTTTCTGGGATGCTTACAGTTTTTCAATATCTTTCCAGTAGGGATCAGACCTTGTAGAAACAGCTTCAAGATAAAATTGAGAAATCACGAGACGAGCGATTATGTCAAAAACTATACGTTTCAAATCAAAAGGGTTGGAAACCACTGTTAATTTAAATTTTGTTATGCGTTTATAAGGTAGAATATTGACTAGAAAGCAATGTCAAAAATATATTGTGAAAAGTCTAGGAAAGTCTAATAAAATGATGTATGTGTATATGTACTGTCCTTGACTTCTACTCGTTTGTCTCATTGTGTAAAAGGAAGCAGGTACATCAGCGCATTTCATTGTACATTGTACTAGGTATAATTGTGCATATGACAAATAAACGTATCTTATCTTATCTTATCTTATAAAAAGTATTATTTAGCTCTACAATTAGTGCATCTATAAAAATGATATAGATCATTGTAATGCAAATGTTTAATAAATATTTTAAACCAAACATCTAACATTTTAATTACATAATTTAATTTGGTCTTAGTTTGAACCACTTACAGAAAATCTGAGAGAAGAAGTAAAGCTTCTCTAAACAAAGACAACAGCTGGGAAGGAGGGCAGAGTAATTTAAAGTCTAAATCAAACTGAGGGATGTTTATGTAACTTAATTCTGTCACTGTGAGAATCAAGTCAAACTGACTCCTCACATGTGAAAGATTCTTTTGCTTTTTACAACCCGAAGCTCTCTTTAATTGGGTAACATAACCTCTGTGACATTTGCAGTATTCTACTTTGCCTCAAAATTCTTGACCGTAAAGCAGACACAGTTTTATACAGAACTATCTCCCCACTGCAAACAGGAAGGTGGTGGTAATTTTACTCTAATCCTCCAAGACATTTGCAGTGTCCTTGAATGAGTTCCACCTCAAAGGTCATGAAGGGTCACATGCCTGTGATCATTTAATTTGCTAAGCCACTGGTTTACGATGTTTTCAAGACACAAATAGTGATTTTAACCTATAAACCGCCTTCTCTTGTTTTTTTCATTGGGATGAAATCCACTTTCTTTACCACTCATGGCTGTACTTTATTTTTTATTTTATTTATTTTACTGTTACAATCCAAAATCATCCATGTGAAACAAAGACACCGATTCAGTAGGATCCAGTAAACTATAATTATACTGGGCATTTAAGGTGAAAAGCATTAACTAAAGTTGATTCAGTCTTTAGTTTAGTATGGAGCTTTCTCCCAAATGATTTGATGGCTTTTAACAAATATTATCCATAGATTTTTCCCATGAATTAACATTTATATAAACTAACATGTCATTGTTTGATAAGCTTGATTATCTCACAGATGTAAATGTGTTTCAGTAGCAGGGGTATAGCATAGTGTGTATATATAATTTGCACACACAACAGACATCCAAAACACAAAACTGCTGATATAAAAACATACTGTAAAGATTATAAGAACAATCAAAACAGTAAAATCATCAGTATAGCAAACCTTGGGCTAAAAGTGCATAATAAAACGTAATTGTAGGCAAAATAACCTGAGGTAAGCATCCACTTCCTCTTAAGTTCCTCTTTGTGTAAGTTTCCACGCAGTTGTTGACAATTAGTTCCATTTTACTGGACATCAGCCTGGTGCACGGCCTAACCACAGACTATTTACTTATTATATGAGCAGCACCACATATAATACCCTGTCTTTAAAGTAATGATAAATATCACATCAAAAAAGATAAGGTAAAAAGAGGAGAGGAGACACTTAGGACAATTTTACTCAGTAAACCTGATACTGTACATGTGTGTTTATGTCAAGTTACAGCAATAACAAGTTGTTACAATTCAGGTTTATCTGTATTTAAATCTACATGACCATATTATGCGGTTTATTTTATTTTTTTATAGTTTTTTGTCCATTGGGATTCAACTGTAGTATGCTATATATTTTGGTTAATTATACACGGTTGTCACCAGACTTCCTGACTTAGAGTAGATATGAAAACATTACTTTATCCCGGTCTGCACTGGCAAATCTCCACAAGCAAAGACTTCAAGTATCCAACATCAGTCCACTTTCTTTTTTTACAGACACTCACATCATAGACTATATTTAGCCCAAGTGTCAGAAGAGCCTAATGTGAATATTTTGGATTTGACACTTTTGTCACCCAAACAAATCCCTGCTAGGTTTAGTTTCCTGCATCTACATCCTGGAAAATATATATTATATTATTTAATTCAGTTGTGTGTTTGTTTAGTATGGTGGAAAAACAATATAAATTGTTGACTAAAAACACAGTCACTGCTGTCTAGTGTGTATGATGTTTTCGACTTGGAGAACTGTATCAGTCAGGAGCCCAAGCTGGACGAGATTTTTCAGTTTGCTTTTTTTGTGTCAATGAACACACTGTGGAACAATGCCCTGGATTCTCCACAGGGATCCTGTAGAATTACATCAGACACACAGTTTGCCAAAAGCAGTTCTCAGTTTCTCAGTGATTTATACCTAACGCAGTCCACTAAACTGTCAACTCAGCAGTGTGAATATCCAGGAATGAGGACAATTACAGGTCACTGTGTTTTAGGTTTGATCACACTGGCCACATTATACTTGATTTGGGGTTTATATTTTATTCTAGGGAAAGTTTATGATTTTCAAGGTAAAAACTGCATATACATGTTATAATCCCACTTTATGCATCAGTTCCTCTAACCTTAAGATTAAAAAGACAAAAATCCTGCTTCATACTGGGACAGACTAGGAAAATAATATTCCATGAAAAGCTGTGAACAAAGTACAACTTTACTGGAAGTCTGTTGTTGGCCTGTAACTATGTCCATTGTTGTTCTATGTCTATAGGAAAAGTAAACAAGGTAAATTTCCAGCACAGATGAAAAATTTTTTCTGCTATTGATATCAGTATGAATACTTGAACTATCACTAGCTATGAGCGGAGCTGCGGCAGCTAACCTGAGAGAGTGGTTGAAATGGTGTACATTAAGTAGGAACCCAAAATGACATCAGAGGGTTAAGAAAAAAAAAAAAACGTATTGGCCAGACTAATATCTGGGTGTTTCACTGCTACACAGCATGCAAACACACGTTCACCTCAAGCTTAAGGCCTCTGACTAGGTTTAAAATATGCTCTCAGCTTTATAGATGTATATATCTAACATCAGGCCACGAAAACCACGACCCCTTGAGTAATCACATCTCATGCCATTTTATTTAACATACAGTAAGGTAAGGTTCTGAAGGACGCACAACAGATTTTAGAGGTGCACAAGTGATTCAGTCCAGACCTCCATAAAAGCTGGTTTCCAGGTTTTTAAAAGACCTCAAACATCTGTTTATAAACTGTCTCCAGACTCTTTGTCTGAAGGACAAAGTCTGACGAGAAAATTGTAACAGCAGATTACATGTATGGAAAATGACACTGCATAGTATGTGCATGTGTGTTAATTACACCAGTTAAAACACCACAAATGTCACAACACCCATGTGCACATGAAAGACAGGAACGTGAGGGTGGCAAGGGCTGTAAAATTACACCCAGTCCCCAAGTTACATTTGTTGTGACTACAATACAGCAGTAAACCAGAGCTCTGAACACTTTAGACTTCAGTAACTTTTTCCAAAGGTTTGGTTTGTACATGGGCCAGTTAGCGAACAAACACATGTAGAGCATGCAGACACAGTGAAAAAAAAACAATCACAAATCCCATGCCAGACATTTTGGTTAACACTGATGGGAAGAGTTGGTGGAACAGTGTCAGCAGATTTTTTGTTTTACTGAGGTAAAACTGTATAGCAACATCTGGTGATTAGAAGGCACATTTTATGTCAGTAATTTTGCCTTCACAGCTCCCCACTTTATATTTTCTGTATCTTTCTGTTATTCCCATATACTTTTGAAGGATGATCTCCCCAAAATTTGATTTGGCTGAAATTTGTAATACAAGTGACAAACTGTACTAAGGAAAAAAATCAGAAAATAAACTGTCTGTGAGTCTGCCAAGATTCAAAAATGAATCTTGAAAAATGTGTCCACATTTTGGAGAGGATTCAAGGTTAATAAGGAAACCTGGCTACTACCAAAAATATTCATACCAAAGAGCTGGGTAAAAAGTTCAGATTTAACAAGGGGCGGGGTAATTAGTTAGATAGTAGATACTGTAGATAGTTAGCAGGTTTAATTAGAGTACAAGTTCATGAAGTTTAAGTTCTTTCAAGGGTATGGCATTCTCTCTTCATGTCATCTTGTATTCATCAATGCTCACCAGCAATGGAAACATGAAATTTGCATCTCAAAAGCGGCCTCCCATTTGTCATCATTTTCTAGATATATAAAGAAGGTGAAATTATGGATAATGTGTCAAACAAAACTGTAAATACTGGAAAAGTTATTATTTCCAGATGTTGACTTTGTGCACAAAAATACTATATCTTCTTTGCCAAAACAACCAAACTCTGAGTTGGCCAGATATGGTTAAAGTGAGAGGAGGATGAGGAATGCTTAATGTGCCACTTTAAACACAAAAGGCTGCATGAAAGCACAGTAAATATACACATTGTTAGAGGTTGTTTATGTTTTCATGCCCTGTCTTTGACTAATGTCTGTTATGCCAGGTTTTGTTTATGACTTCCTTTCTACCTAGTGCACATAAATTAAAGCTACCTTGCCATGCTGCAAAGTTACACTTACCTTTGCAGCATGGCATCACATGCCTTTGCCATATGTGAAATCAAATGGTTTGGGAAAGTTAAGTAACACCAAAAAATATTTTTTAAGAAGAGAATTATTGTGCAACAGGCGGTAAACCCCTATTAAATCAGGACCATGCTGAGCAGTAAAACACTGTCTACTTTAATTCATCACAGACAAACATATGAAGCTGACTATAGGAGTAAAAAAAATGCCCCATGCTTGGTGGCACCCAGCATTTTTAGGAGTTATATTATGTCTGTGTCCTTTCCTGATTAATGTTGACAGAACAACCTAAAGGAATATCTGTATGTTAAATACACATAGGCACATACAGGATACGAGCAATACTGTACTAACATCACTTTAGTGTTGATCTGTATCCAGCTATTAACGCATGTTGACTTTGTGCCGTAAGTTGTTTTTTACCGCCACCTACCGGACTGTCAGCGGAAGTGCAAAGTGTGATTTTGTTATTACTGCACTGTTTGGAACTGTTACACTATTTTTGAACAATTTTTCATATAGTCTCATAACTTTAAGATAAATCACAAATATAGCTTTTATACAAACAAAGTGAAAATAAGTGATTTGATCCCACAGCATTCAGGAAGACAGTGGCGTCGTTGTTATGGCAACCACAACACTGGCGTTGACCAGAGAAATCTGTGATTTGGTTTTGCTAGCTTTAGTTAGCTGTGACAAATACATTTGCCTAGAACTAAGAGATAGTTATAGTTGTGTGGTTTACAGGGCAGCGGGACGACGGGTTGAAGACTTGTGCGAAGAGTCAAGACATTAAAAAGTAAGACGTTTTCATGTTTTTTATATCTTTGTTTAACGTTCGCAAACAAACGCTGACTGAATTAACGCTAATGTTAGCTATCGTTACTTTTAGCTAAGTTGGCTTTGAACAGCTTGCTAGCGTTAAGTGGTTGTTTTTGCTGTTGTTGTTTTCAACTCACGTCACTACGTGTAATATAACCTGTGATGATAGTCCCAAGAGTGACAACAATCATTTAATTTACAGTGTATTTCTATAGTTCGGGCGTTCAAATTTGTCACAAAATCAAATTGTGGTTTTGATTTCCGTCTGCTAAAGATTTCAGAATAAAAGCGCATTTTTCGCAAATTATTTACGGTTCTACTACCGTAGGATACTCTTTATTGAGATTATTTTTTTATTATTATACCAACCTAGCTGTAGTAGCCGGCATTGTTCGGCATATTGGAATGAGATTTTTGAGGACAAAGAAACACAAAATAATTTATTTACCTGAACAGAAGTTTGTTCTTTGTTGTCCCTCAGAGAGTTAATTATGTATGTCACTGTAGTGTTCACTCAGTAAAGGATGCACCACCGTGATTTCCCATGAAAAAAATCTCTTTAATATAGCCCTAATGTGGTAACATTTTTAAAATAGCATCTCTTGAATGGCAGCTCTATCAAGTTGGTTCATTTTCTAAAATCTGTGCTACCTCTGTGCCTCTGTGACTGGGATCTCTCCAGGGGTTTAGGTATAGAGAACATACTGTACACACAAACTTTCTACTTTGTGTAGATAGATTACTTTTTACAATATATACAATAAATACTTGAGCTGTATCTGCAATTTACCAGTGTTTGAATGTAAAGCATAAACATTAAATGTTAGATTTTATAATTGTGTTCAATTTGCTCTTGCCAGGTGTGTTGGAACAGTGCAATATTGCAGTTATTTACAGTTATGCTTCTCATTCACACAGACCGATGAAGGGTGTGAGATGGCAAACATGGTACCTGACACACATAGAGCAATTTGGGATTTTGTGTCATGCTCAAGGACACTGATGTAGTACAATTCCATCATACACCAATAATTGCATTGTCTTTTCTGTGCTTGACGTCTCCCTTGCTCCAATAATCTGATTGCCTTTTTGTTTTGCATTAGTGAGTCTATCAGAGGAGCAGCAGGACAGCCGGCCTCCTAGCAGAGGAGAAGTAGAGATGGAAAAACAAGAGGATCCGAAGGACAGAACACAGGACACCCCTTTAGTGGCCCTTGCACCTGATGCTTGGATCCCAGAAGATCAGCCCTCTGCCAATGCTGATGTTTCTGCTAGTCCTGCTTTCCTTTGCTTAGATGAGGTAAGTCTCATATATGTAGCATTGGCATTCAGCAAAACACAAACATTACATTTGGCAGCTGCCGTGGCAACATTTATTATTAAAGCTAAAAAATACAAAATGATCTTTGATCATCTATATTTCATGTTAATGTGAGCTCAAGTTTTTTGGTTGCTTTATTGAATTAACACCTCATTAACCCATTTATTATGGGCATGCAGCGCCTCCATTTTTAGTGGCTCTAGATAGCCAGCAGATACTTCACAGGTAGGCATTTCTAATTATGAATACTTTTGCTTTTGGAACATTTTAGGGGTATTCTAATATACAAGGTGCTTTTAAAGATGACCAGTCATCAATATGATTTAAAACTGACAACCACTGCAATGTAGATGGTTGTGTAGTTAGAACTTTATTCATTTTTTATATAAAAAGTGCATATCTTTTGGCATGACAGCTGAATATGAGTGATAGAAAAGATCAATATTGTACACACACAAAGCTCCAAATACACACATAATAATTATGAATGCTCACAATAATGCAGTATGTTACTGCTTACATCAACAATCATTAGACCTTGCACTGTATGACCAATGTATTATATAAAAGATTTCATACCTCACAAAATAGAATAAATACTGTACACAGCCTTATAAATTCTTTATCCATCACTCCATCTACCAACTTCACAATGTGTGTAAAATTGACTAAATGATGCTATACAGTTTTCTAACATTAGGCAGCAGTATTGTACAAATGATGAGGGTGAATGTTTTGGTTTTTTTTACACACGAATACTGGTGTATGGTATCACAAGATGTGCAGTAGTTCAATGCACACAGATATATGTGGACAACAGTAGTTGGAACAGTTCTTGTTCTTGCAGTAATACCCTGTTCCATGGCTACTGTCAAGTAGAGTTTGCAATAGAAAATTTATTTCAGGCTGCATATTTATACTGGGGTGTTTCATAAAGTATACACATACAAATTATAATAGCAACAGAGAAGTTATTACTTGCAAACTGTTGCCCGAGGAGTGCTGTGAATCACTGGCTATAGTTGTTTTGTGTGTGTGTGTGTGTGACCCAAGCAGATAGTCTTTCACAATGAATTTCAGTCACACTCAAAACTGTATTATCAGCTCTCATATACCTCACTTGAGTGGGTGCTGTTAATTATGAAACCATTTAGAGTGGAGAAAATGATAGCTCATTAGTTTTTACTACAGATGTGCTGTGCTGCGTTTCAGTTGGCTTTATAGCAGGAGGCAGCAGAGCAGACAGTGTCAAAGAAACTGTGAAAAATCTCTCATCGTAACCATCCACATAATGTTATTGCCCCTGTAGGAGGGTGGCCTTTACACTGCACGTGTGTTTTTTCATTAGTCCATCATCATTCATAGTCCATCGTCTTTTAGTATCCTCATTTTAATCCAACATTTTGATGACCAAATTCACTACAGTTGAAAAAGTAATAGCACAGTTACATTTTTTTCACAAGTATTTAAACTGTCTTTAGGGATTGTATATGTTTTTTTACATGTACATGTAAATGTGTGCAAATGCATGACCAAGTGCATGTGTGTGAGTTTCTTCTTGCTGGCATCGTGTATGTCTCTGTCCATCTGACTATACTCATATTACTCAATATTTACCTGTGTTTTTAAGGTGCATAGTTCTTAGGCCGTATCATCATCTTGACAGTTTTGAAGGCCTGCCTGTAATTAGTAGGGTAGTACTCTGTCGACATGTTGTGCCATGTTCCCCAAAAGATCCCATTCCTGACTCCCTTGTACCTCTTGTGATAGTATTTTCCATTGAGGTTAGCAGACATGCAGGCATCAAACCACCACCCAGAGCTGTAGTAGGCGCCGCAATTTCCAGAGGGGTACATGTCATTGTCGTGGTCAGGCGTAGAGAAAAATTTCTGGTCATGGTTGAAGTGCTTGTTGAAACTTATGGCATTCCCTGCAGTCCCACTACAATGACACATCATTATACATATGTTAGAGGCCTCATGCCTGATTAAATAATAATTCTGAATATATACATTTACAAAATGTAATATTGTACCTGTATCCACTGATAGACAGCCGGTAGAATAGGAACTCATTGGCCACATAGAACTGGTCATACTTTGCATATTCTCGCACACCTTCAAAGTCTTCCAGCTCAATGCGCAGAATCATGTCTTTGGCTTTTGTCAGCAAGTGGATAGGGTCATTGCCCAACCAGAACTCACCTCTGCAGGAGAGCAGGAGGAAAATAGTTGGAGGAAATGGAGTAGAAAAAAATGAGCAATATAAAAATGCTCATATACTTGTACACTTGATTAGGACAGTTATATATTTACTCAAAGTTAATTTACCTATCGCCAGAGGGATGGAGAGTAAGGAAGATGGATTGAGGGTTGAGTAGTTTAAAATTAAAAGAAGAGAAGAGACTTTATTCTTTGAGTAAGAGGTAACAGTAGATTTGTAAGAATGGTTATCAAGACATTATCACAGTTATTTTCCATATAAAACAAATTCTTACTGTGAGAAAGGTGAGAATAGAGAAAATTACGTTATTATTGAAATTGTTGTAGTACAGGTCCAGTGTTAAAACTAAATGACTAAATGTGCTAAGACGATGTTTCACTCTCCGACATTAGGCAACATTGTCTTTGCTGTTAAACAACTTTAATGTGGTGATGTATAGTTTGTTTATTCTGTTTAACATGCAGTAAGCAATCCATGATAGTTAAAACAGGTGGTGGATAATCAGCAAAAGTGAGAACAGGTGTGCATCATTAAGTCCTCTAAACAATGACTGACTGGGCACTGTCAAATTGTGGGAAAAGGGGTAAAACTGCAAATAACTTTTTGTTGAAGTTAGTCATCGATGTGCACTGTTGCCTATTTATAAGATATTATTGTCAGCAGTTACAGAGGAATTTTAAATTAAGGGGGCAGGTTTTGTTTTTGCTTGGTATCATCTGAAAACTTTTTATGAATATGGCACACCCCTATGGTTTCTTGGGCAAATGGTAGAGCACAGTTATGATAGTATAAAGCCAGTCACTTGGAAGTAGGAGGGTGTTTGGCAGTTTGACGTGTGACTAAATGTTGTTTTGTTTTTTTGTGGTTTATCAGTTCCACTAATATTTTGTAAAAAAAAATAATAAATTGTTGATGAATATTACAATTTTTGCATGACTTATTGTCATCATTGATTTTCACACTCTTCTACGTTCTACAAGTGTGCATGTTTGAAATAATTTTGACTATCAGTGATTTGTAAATCAATAAATCCCTCATCATCCTGATTTAGTACACTATAGTATAACTAAGCCCAAACTGAATTCATTTTTGATTAGGAACAAATTCAAATGTAAATGAATATTAAATAAGTAATTATTAAATAAAATGCCTTGACTAGAGGCATTTTCTCCCATGCGAGACATAACTTCAGACATATTTAAGACCGTAACCAAGGTACAGTAGTATAATACCTGAGGTCCCCGAAGCCTTTCTTATACTCAGTCCATGTGCGGTTAAAGCTGACAGAGCCATCGAGCCGTTGCTGTATCACAGTCCAACCACCTCCAAAGGACTCCATGTCACAAAAAACTTCAAATGTCCCATTGCGGGGATCAGGTGTCACACGATACACACCGTTCTTCTTCACCTCTAGCACATTGTAGTCTGAACAGTCCCGAGGGGCTAGGATAACTGCAGGGAGATGGGGAGAAAGAATATATTAAAAAATTAACAGGTTTAAGGTTTTAAATGTGTGACATGGTGACATTCAATAATCTTTTCAATTTGCTCTGGCTTTTTTTTTTTTGCCCAACCAAGTGACTATAATAGAAACGGCCCCTGAGGCTGAGGAAGTCTGAAGAAAAGAAAAGAAAAGAAAATGAAATAACTTAGTAGGAAATCCAGCTTTAACCATTATGGAAGTTTTCATTCCTGCATTAATTTCCAGGGAATATATTCAAGCACAGAACAGTTCACCATGTCTTGCTACCACACTGTTCCCATGACTTAACAAAATAATTTCATCAAGCATAAAATAAGCATATCATGGAATGCTGTCTCAGTAATGATTTCAGTACGAACTTGCCTCTTGCTTAATTTCTCATCATATTTGAGACTCAGGCACCTCTAACATTAAAGAAGTAACTGAAATAGATTTTTTCTTTTTTTCTTTTTTTTTCCCCATCATCCTTCCTCAAGATCTCCTTCCTAATTTTCTTCATACCTGTCCAGTATTTCTCTACCTTTTGATCCTGTCCCCTCTGTTGTGCTGCAACCTAACCCCAAACCCTTTGTCAGTTAGCATTTGGAAAACTAAAGGAACAGACTTGTCAAAATAGGAAAATGCATAAGTGGATATGAGAGTTATGCCCCCTCCCTGCACCTGAGACTTGAATCATCCTGACATTGGGTAGGTAACAGCAGGATCCCTTTTGAGTTTGTTTGACAGTCTCCATTGTATGCCATAATAGTTTTGGCATACTGTTAAGTCTGCCTAATGGATGATAAATGATACGTATGATGATAATTTGATAGATGCAGTCTGTACTGCAGTTTCTCCACTTCACATCTCCATGTCCTCATTTGTCCCCATCTATCTGACCTGGCTGCCAGTGTCTCTTGACAGACAAGAACCATCTCATCTCACTGCCTTTGGCACTGTGCCTGACCTAAATAACTCTAATATCAGCCACTTACTGATGCCCAAATGACTGTTGGCTGTCTGACTGCTGAGGTGACTGAATCAAATTAATGGATAATTGGCTGGCAGATTGCTGTGCCTCCCTCCCTGCTTACTAACTTCCATAATTTCATAAGTGGTAGTCTGCTCTCTTAAAAGCTGATAATTTGCATGACAGACTGAATGACATGCTTTATAGATGACCTCTTGACTGCTTGCATGCCTCATTGCATATTTGACTGGAGGCGCATAATGATTGGCATTAAAGGAAGACAACTCTTTTATCAACTGTGTTCTATGACAACCAGTAAGATTGGCACCTGTGATGGAAGGAAACGTGTATCCAAAGTGATAGCATAATCTTTCCCCACAAAAAAATTAAATTGTAAAACTGTCAAATGTTGACAGAAACCAACACGCTTCCTCTTTCCTTTTAAAATTGCAGACAAGCAGTTCCTAAAAATGTACCGCGCTAGACATCCATTCTTTGTTTATAATTGAGTTAATGTAGCTGAACAGTAACATGAATTGCTGTCTATTCACCTCAAGGATCCAATAAGTCTTGTGTAAGTGAAAGTAAAGATAAGTCTTTGCAGCCTGGATGAGAATTAGCAAAGAGGATGGAATAAATACTTGCAGCTGGGGTATGACTGATACAAGCATCTTGACGGATGCTTTTAGTGCTTAGTAATGGTCAAATTGCACTCCTACCTTAGCTTAAAATGTCTGAATATTATATATTGATATTAGCTAGATGTTCCTCACCAGCTGTCCCACCCTACTCCACCCGAATGGAGCAAATATTTTGGCAAAAACAAAAATTTATGCCTGTGGCTGTGCCCTAATTCTAACTCTGATGTGTCAGAAGTTAACATTTGGTTACCAATGATTCATCACCACTGCTCTGATCTGGTCATAAACAAACACATCCATCTCATGACATCTTCTAAATGTTGTTTTTACATATAATCTTCAGATGATGTGATCACTTGAAAATAGGTCTGCTTGCTTGTCTTGCATAGGCTTATAACACAATTGGATTTTGTTTTGTCTCAGTTTAATGGTTGATTTCATGACAGTTTGGCAGCTGGATAGTTTATTCTTCAGTCAGGGAAGCCATTTAATAAGAATGTGCTTCACTACACATCTTTGACATTGTGATAAACATTTTTCCACTAAAGAGTTTTTAAAATATGTTGTGTTAATAGCAGGTAGAGGGGTTCCTTGATTTGAGTACCTCATTTTATAAGTGTTTAATGATTTTTTTGATTCACCTAAATAAAACAGCAATTACTATGTTGTTTATGTTAAACTATAGAGTTCTTATCATGAAATTTGGTTTATTTCCAGGGTAACAACAGCTGTCTCTTGTTTACCTCTTTTGGACGCACTTCAGACACCATAAGGCACGATTTCCTAACTTGCAGCTGAATAATTTCCCAGTTCTTGAGCTTAACATGACAGATTGATGTACAAAGACAAGTGTTACTGACCCCGTGTGCCATCCATAACTAATGTTGGGAAATGCGCCTACATTATGTCTTGTGGTGTTGGCAAGAAATAATGAGAGTTAGCTGTTTTATGCAGGAATGAACACTCAAGAGCATGACCTCCAGAACAAGAGATGTAGGGGGCGAGGCAGAGGGAAGACACTGCAAAATAGGCTTAAAGAAAAGGAGACAGGGAAAGTTAGGGCAAGAGAAGATAAAAAGAGCACGCAGTACAGAAAAGAAGCAAAATGAGGAGATGAAGTACTGATGCATTTGGGATTAATGTATGAGAGAAAGATCACAGGATTCAAGGGCTGTCTGAAGAAAGGGGCAAATTCAGGGGACAAATGTAAAGACTAGCAAATACCCTGCCCCAGCTAATCTACTCAGAAATAAGCGTTCATCTGTCTCCCACATAAAAGTCCCAATATGGTATCACATTCACCCATGCAGTATCCTGATTATTGTTCATTCTCTGTCTCAGTTCATTCTCCAAGTGGTCTACATTTCAACTGCAACTTTATCTAAATAATCTATTTCGACAGTGTAGAGTGTAAGGTTTGTTTAGCTAGTTTGTTATCCCTACTGATATTTTGAAGAGTCTCTGAGATTCTACTCCCTTTAGGCTTTTTTTTTTTGTTGTTGTTGTTAATTGTCATTCTTTGTAGCACTAAAGGAGCCAAGTATCTGTCGCTCTTCTTTATCTTTCCTTTTGAATTACTTCATATGGAGACTAGTTGAATGCCAGGGCAAGTACTTGTTATATAATAAGTCACTTGAATTTATATTTTGATCCATACTTACCATGTTGCTACATCCACAGTGTGATCTCAACCTAAAACTATTCTGCTGTAGGAATTTTTGTTACAGCTACAGTAACTGAGACTGTATTAGTGATGTAGGGGTCTTGGGTAGTAATTGTTGCAGAAGTAAAATCACTATACAATCTATTCAAAAGTGACAAAAAATCTTTTACCTGATTATGCTAATCTCCCCAAAATATGTGTATATTCAAAGGGCTTTGTCAGTCTGGAAAATTTCATTTTCCATTTCTGAGAAAGACAGAGCTCACTGAGAAACGGTGACAACCCAGAGCTGGGTTGTTTGGAATAATGTGTAGAGTTGCCATGTCCACTTAGGCTTAATTGGATAGATTTTATTACGGATAATTCACCTCTCAGCGACCCAAACTGCTGGACATGCCTGGTGTGTGCTAGAGTTTCATTACATAACAACATCTGTGGTGAATTTTTGGGAATAGAGGGAAAAGTACAGAATAGAAAGAGAACTGTTCTGATGTTCAGCAAGATTACAAAACTGCAGGAAAAGGGGGAAGAAGGGGTAGATATCTTAGAAATAGCAAAAATAGAACAGAATGGACTATAAGACAACCAAAAGCAAACAATGGAAAGGGCTTTCGTGGTAAGATTAGGTAAAACAAAATAATGGGGGAGAAGATTGGCGTATTCAGAGTTACAAAATAAACACTTACACCCCAAACAAAATTATGTAAATGCAGGCTTACACTGAGGAGTGTTATGTGCTGCACACTGGGTGGTGCATGTGGAGCTGAGCTTGTTGACCACTCCAGTGATGTTCTCCACCCGTCTGTCCACCATATCCTGCACGTTGTCCATGTTGAGCAGGTTTAGCCCCTCCAGACGACCCTGCAGAGCAGAGATCTGGGTCCGGGCATTACGCAAGCTTGCTGACATCTTATTGAGCTTCACCTGGGAATGGCCAGAGTGGTGGGAAGGAAATTACTTGTGTGCACCGCATACAAAGCAGGTGGATTACTGAAGTCACCAGCCTTCTTCATTGTGTTATCAGCCAATTAGAATTTTAGAATAGAAACTGGTCTACGTGATGGTTGGCTGACTGCCAAAGTGACTGAGCATCAATAAGCTTACCAGACAGAGCAAAATATACAGCCATTTGGCTGGTGTCTAATGCTGATTCCCCACCCAGTTTACAGTACCAGGAATTTTCCCTGGTGGGTTGGTGCCAGGTAGGGCTTTACAGGTCTTAACATGTGGTCGGTTTACATTCCAGCTGGGTACATTTGACTTGGCAAATTTAAGATATTTAGAATGTTTAAAAAAAACACTAGTTTGTTTAGATCGCTGTCACTAAGATCTTAGGAAAGCTGATAATGGTGCTTGTATACTGAAAGGTTAATGGGTTTTAATAGAGAAACAGAAACTGCTGCAGTGCCTTTATTAGACCTTTTGTATTGCCCTCTAAATAAATTTTACATAATGTCCTGATATAGATTTTATATTACTAAAAAGCCCTGTTTTATTGTCTTTTTGAATGCAAACAAAATATTACTTACCTTACCTGCATTAGATTGGTATAGCACATACACTTTTCTGAACGTTCATGTGGAGATTATGCATTGCATTGAACTAAGTCTATTTATTTGAACAGCATCCAATATTTAGTAATATCCTGAGGGTAAGTGAGAGTAAACTGTGCCTCTTACCTGCATCTCCTGCATAGTGCTTGGACTTGGTGTAATTTTCCCCAAAATAGAACCTTTCCCCGGTCCATCCACACTAGTTCCTGGGGCTGTAGCATCTCCCCTCTCCTCTTGCCTGGCACCAACTTGCTCCTCCTGTCTTGTCGGGTCCACTTTCACTTCTCCAGCATCTCTCTGTATTTCCTCAGCTCGCTGTTGTCCAGAAACTCCACTGCCCCGTGCCCCACGACACTCCTGGCACCCACTCTTCAACTTGTTCACCACCTCCTTCAGGCTCTGCAGTTCCTTCATCATCTTCTCCATCAGTCTGAACTGCTTAGGCAGCTGGATGGTTAGCGGAGGCAAGGTGAGCTGGTAAAGGCAGTCCTCCCCCTCCTCTGACCCGGAGCTCCCACACTGCCCCAATGGTCTAAGTTTCATGGGGCAGGAGGAGGGGGTACCAGATGTGTAGGGTCCTCTAGTGTCCCATCTCTGGTGCGAGTTGACAGCAAAGTCCCCTGCCTGGCTGGTGTGCGGCACCAAGCTGGCTGTCAGCAGGAGAATGGCACAAATGCAAAGCACAGCCGTCCTCATTTCTCGTGCAAGATGGGTAAATTGAGAGAAATAGTTTGTAAAGTGCGGAACCACTGAAACTGATTCTGATGTAAACTAACAGTGAGTGTGAGTGTGCGTGCAGATTTCTGTAAAGGTAGTACTGTATATGTACGTATGTGAATGTGTGTCCAGTGTCCTGTTGGTTTGTGTGTGTGTGTGTGTGTGTGTGTATCAGCACAGCCTGCAGGCAGGAGAGAGTGCAGGGGATCTGCTGCTGCCTCAGATAGCTGTGTCATTAATATCAGGACGAGCAGAGCTGCGAGAGTGAGGCAGAAAGGGAGGGTGTTGAGTTGGAGAAGATGGGAGGGGCAGCACTATTGCGTAATGCAAAACACCATTTTAGCAGCACTGTGAAAAAACAGAGATTCAGACAGATTGTGGGACTGGGAGGAGAGTGAAAAAATAAAGATATGGAGGAAAGGAGAGAAGAGGTAGGAAGGTAGATGAAAAGGGAAAAGGTAGGTCTTTTGCCTGCACTCAGTGCACTGTGCTGTCTTGCCCAACTCTGAAGTTGGTTCATTTCTCATGAGTAAAATGACTCACAGGAACTATCCACTCAACTAACGTCCGTTTAATTTTTTTTTTTTTTTTTTTTTTTTTTTTTTTTTGTTTTTTTTTTTTTTTTTTTTTATTTTTTTTTTTTTTTTTTTTTTTTTTTTTTTTTTTTTTTTTTTTTATATTTTTTTTTTGTTTTTTTTTTTTTTTTTTTTTTTTTTTTTTTAATGGGTTGCTGTTGGTTTTTGATTATGCATGTCTGCAAAATTTTAAGCTTTATCAGACCCAGTTTGCAATCCAGCACCTTACTGAAAATACTGACTCACCTCCACTAGTCACTGCAGGTGGGCACAATTACTTTAAAATCCATTTTTAGCCAGCAGCAACAGTGGAGCATGTTTGTTTCAATTAGCACAACTTGCATTCATTAGAAATGTATAAATAATTTTTCCCTAAATTGGAACTGACAAGGCACACCAAAATTATAAACCTGCAGAATGCACCAATAACACAATCAAAATGAATAATGCCAGCCAAATTTACATAAGAGAAATATTCCGGTTACTATATATATTAACTAAAAAAAAATTTCCGTACCTTTGGTTTCCAGTGATTTATGTTACAGTATCCTGTTTTGTTAAATATCCATGGAGAGGTGACTGTCAAGCCTGGAGCCTTCCATACACAATAATTGTGCTGCATCAGGAAAGTTTTGGCTGGATTTAGATAGCCTCATATTTTCTTGCATGAACAAAATATTAAAAGCAGTTTTCAAATGGCATCAACAACGGACATGATCCTCTCTCAACATGATACTGACAGAAATATTAAATTATTTGTTTGCCCTAGCAGAGATATGGCCTCGTACTCACTATTCTGTTCTCAGGCTCTTATGAATGATAAGGTTGCACAAGGGTGTATTTCATTTAAAACCTATTCACACTTTAATTACTGTGGTGTCACATGGGTGGATTTATGAATTGGCTTACTGGTCTGTCAAAATATTTAACAAACAGATAATGAAGTCTTTATTAAAGAACAAACTTGTTTTGGTACTGTATACAATTTATGTGGTAATTTGTGATTAGTTTTTCTTTAGCCTGTCATAACTACAATTGCAATCATAGATTCCCACAAATATTATTCAGACATTAGTCAATCAAATGGAGCATCTTATATAAATTATTCAAGCAATGAAAGTTATTAAAATTGTAATTGTTTATTCTACTGAGCCAGAGAGTTGGCGTCACTGCACCCATTGACTCAATCTGGATGTTACCCTACTTGGATGTCATGTTATAAATTTGTAGGAAGTTCATTAACTTGGCATTGTTTGTTTGAGACAAAGCTGTTTCAACATTATGTGATTGGTAACCACGGGTCATGTAATTGGATTTTTTTTTTCAAAGGCATTAGATGTGATGCATGTGTCATATTTCTAGAGAAGTGACACTGTTTCAGTTGATTTCTTCTCCACAAGTGGCTCTCGGCGCTGATAGAGGAAACTCTCCAGAAAGGAAAATTTAACAGCACAAAAACTTTTAACAAAGTTACTCAATCTGGCTTCAAACAACAACTGTAATTCAAACAGTGTGTATGAGGACAAGAAGGTAGAGATACACAGAGCGATGGTTTTCTCCATCCCTCTGTAGAATACAGTCCTGTACCTCCTGTTGTTGGTCATTATTTTTCTCCCTGAGGGTGCAGTGTATTAAAGCACACAGCTTCTTTTTGTTACACACTTCACATACCTCCTGCAGCACACACTCATATTACTGGAAGACTTCAGTGCTGTTGTTTAGTTAAAATCATGTGCATGTGTGTGTTTGTAGTTGAGGAGTAATTGGTCAAATGCGTGTATCCATGTGCCTGCATGAATATCTTCAAATGATTGTTTCTATCTCACTTGAAAGATGAAAAGCCTTCAGTACCTTTTAGTGCTGGAGATAACTCTTGGCACTAGGATTAGAGGCTGACTGCTAACACTTCAGGCAGTTCAGATAAATGCACACTGTACAGTCAGGATCACTGGTATGTCATGTGTGCTGCAGAATTACATAACACTGACACCTTTTATGAAACTTATTCTTAATTATCTTATCCCACTGACGCAAAAATATTTTACATGTAAAACAACTTTTGTTCCTGTAATTTTTCTTTCTTAGAACTCAATATTGGATTGGAACTAAAGATCAATTAGGAAAATATGACTCAAGGGTTAAGATGTAAGGTATATTTAACTATGCTTTAATGATCATGTAATCCTAGTCAGGTGTTTTTCTATGTAGTGATATGACCTTAAGTGACTGCTAATGTAAATGGACTAAAGCATCAGAATAAATCATATTAACGTGTGCCATAATCTACATCATTCACAACATTCATATCTCTGTCCTTTTAGCCCTTGGAATGTGGTTGGAGACTTGCAAACATTTGGCAATAGTCAGATAAACAATAATAAAATGAATCTAAAGGCATAATTCCTAATGTTTGAATTCGGGATAAGATATCTGCACGTTCGTTTACCTCCTTTGCAGCTCGACCTGAGATATCCTCAGTCCTGCAGCCATTTGATACAGACAAGGCTATCCCTCACTACTCCTCACTCTCCCAACCTGCATCTGAAGATAAGAGGGGAAACAACACCTGTCCTGTTTTTGTTTTGTTTTTTTTATCACTGTTACACAGACAACTACTTCATGAAAGGGAAAATTACCTTAATAACTTAAACTTTGTAATGCAGTTAACCTGATGCCTTTCTCTTAATCCTGTTTTATTTTTGCCATGGTTTCAGTTGTTTTTATCAACTTGTCAAAATCACTTAATCAGTTAATGGTACCTTTTTGATCTCAAGAACTGAAGCAGCTTATCATAATGTATGGGCTATTTACAGTACTTTTTCTTCCCCCTTTTTATTGCAAAGAGTTTGTTTTGTTTTTTATGTTGAATATGATAAGATGTTCTGATACTACAGTGAAAGTTTATTGAACCCAGCTTGGGCAAACCCTTTTTCTTCGTCAGAATGCTATGTTGTTTTAATATATTATCTATTATACAGTACAGGCAGGTCTCGGTCACATCAAAAACTTTCAAAGTGAAAGTTGAGGGTAAACTACTGAAATCCGAGTCATCACTTATATACAGTGTTTGGAAATGTCTGCCCAGATCCAGTTACTTAGTTGTTATGAAGTATAAATAAGTATTTATATTGTGTACCTACTGCACTTCTTTTTTTATTATGTCCGTATTGGTAATATTGTGATTTTGTGTTTCCCAGCTGTTTTCATTGGGCAAGATCAGCCAGGCCAAAGTAGCTAAATTGAAAACCAGCTATGGGCTACTGCATGACACTCTGAGGAGGTATGTTTGCTGTTTTTATCTTTTTTGCTGTTGTCATTTTTGACCTCTGTTCATGGTTGTTATATTTTGGAGCAATATTTGACTGCAAATACGAGATGAGAGCACAGGACATTAGAAAACTACAGATCTTTATTCAGTTTTGCAACAGCCAGAATGTATTCAATTGAAGAGTCCTTGAAAAAAACAGTTTGGATTTGTAGCTAGATCCAGTAATTTGTCCTTTAGGTAAGCTTTATATGGATTTATCATGCTGTTTAGTTTACTTGAAGAAATAATCATGAAACATTAACAACAGATGAAAAAATACTGTAAATAATATGAAAAAATACCATAAATGAACATAGGTAACCTTTATAATCTGGTTTTGGTCTACATATGTAATTACTATACAGTATATTTCATATACTTCATGTTTTATCTACCAGTACCCAGAACTCTGAGATTCAGCTACTGGAAGAGGCAAAGAGGTGTCGTGCTGAGCTAGAAAAGCTGCAGGCTGAGGTGGAGAGAACAGAGGAGCAGTGCACCTCTGAGCAGCCTGAAAGTGAGGTCAACAAACTGAGGCAACAGCTCCTCCAGGCATATAATGAACTGAGAGCTGCTGAGGACAGGGAGCACAAGACACAATACCAACTGATGTGGTGAGCTTTCTACATATGTGTCAGTACAGTACACACATAATTATAACAATCCCTCTTGGTACAAGTCATTTGTAGTCAGATATTGCATCAAATGACACATATCAAATTTGTCTGTAGTTTTGCACATACATACTGTACACACACCCACAAAAAGATCTCACACGACTATAGCCAAGAGACAGATGGGAGAAAGAAAAGAGAGAAGTAAAAGTAAAGTGCTGAAGAGAGAAGTTGTGTACAACTACAAGCATTTGTGTGGACACACCCACAGGGGGGTTGGCAAATGGATACAGGCACATGATCATAGTTAAATAATTAGGGAGCTACATGAGGCAACATCTTAGCAAGTTTTCATTGACTTGGGGGGGAAGAAGGTTAAAGTAAGACACACAATAACAATACAGTGTACTTGGCCAACAGCATTTTTTCTGTCCCACTGAAACTGTTCACACCAATAGGAAGAAAAATCTATAAACTAAACTATGAATTTTATTGGTAGTGTGTATATGAAGGTTATCTTCTCTTTAATAAGATTAGTTTATAATAAAAAAAATAAAAATTTACTGAAAATTAACTAATGAAAATCAGAATTTGAATTGTGTTTCAACAGAAGCAAACTAATGAAACTAACCTGGGCAAAAGTTATGCTACCCCCAGAAAAGATTGTAAACAAATTTGACCATAGGGACAAGTTAAACTAAAGTGTGTCCTGTAATTAGCATCAAGTGTCTTCAAACTTCAGTCAGTTAGTCTGCCTGTTTAGAGGGTGAAAAGTAGTCACCGTGCTGTTTGATATCCACATTGAACATGGACCACAGACAACTAAGGAGAGGGATGTTTCAGCAGATAAGAAAGAAATGTATAGACAAACATGTAAAAGGTAAAGATTTTAAGACCATCTACTGTTGCAGTTGCACATATTATGCAGAATTTTAAGGTCCATGGGACTGTGGCCAACCTCCCTGGCAACAAGAGGAAAATTGATATAAGGGATAATGTGAATGTTAACCACAACAACTTCCAAAGATTCATTAGAGGTGAACTCCAAGGTCAAGTTACATCAGCGTCAGATCACACCATCCGTCACTGTTTGACTTAAAGGGCTTAATGGAGGACTGCTGAGAAGGACTCCACTGTTGAAAACAAACTTGGTCAATTTCTGGTTCTACTTTGCTGCAACTGGCACAGGGTGCCTTGAACCTGTGCAGAGTACAATGGAATCTCAAGACTTGGAAGACATTCTGCAAACACATACTTTACAAGGATTCATATCTAGGAGTTAATAATGCTAATAGTTCCATCATTTTCTCATATTACGCATAACCATCATTAAGAAAGATCAGGTATATTACAGGACTGTTATTTTAGATAACACTTGTCATTCTTGTTTTGGCTGGGGGTACCTAGTATACAACCCCCTATGGTCCAGCATGGACTTTTTTCATTTTCATTTTTTTGGCTCTGTAGGCCACCACAGTGAAAGTGTTGGCTTTAATTGAAAGGTTTGTTAAAAACATAATCAAATGTTTAGGAATTACATCTATGTCTTTATAAATTGATCCACCAGAGTTTTTGGACAATCTAGACCTTTAAAGACATTGCAGCAGTGTGCTACCTGGCCAATTCACAGAAACTGAACATGCAGTCGTCTCCAGGCTCTGAAACTGAAAAACTATGCTCTTGATTGAAGATAGAAAATAACCATTATATGTATCATGTTAACTTTCCTGTTCTCTCTTTGCACTGTTTAGTTTTTTATAATGATGTCTGTTCCAGTACTCCATTCTTTTACTTTCACTCTCATGAGTCTCTTTTTTTCATTACAGCCAGTTTCCCTCCCCCTTTTTGCAGGTTTCTTTTTCCCTTCCTTAAATTCACTCACCGCTGCCAGTATGTCCAAAGTGTTACAACACATCCACACAAATGGAAAGTACCGTACTCACTCCAGTATCATACTCTTTTCTGTACACAAACTCTACTTTTCAAGGGCCCAAGAGAAGTTATTAGAATATTGCTAAGCATCATGGTAACATACACGCTGGTCTTACATGGGAATTGCAAAAACAAAGCTCTTAAAGAGAAAGCAGGAGTTGCAATGACATTTGTAATCAACTGTAACCAAACAACTGCAAACAATTAAA
>OMLM01007393.1:0-33567 GCA_900302695.1 Helostoma temminkii | reverse complement strand
TGCATCTTGGGATTGGGCGTGTTGCTGGTCAGAGTTCCTGGTTTTGACTTGCTGCTGGACCAGACTTCTCATCTGAGTCTTGTGCTCTTTTGAATGAACCCAATGTTGGAACAGACTTCGCCATGTGTTGCTCTTTTGAAAAACGCCCCTTTCCCTTTTCTCCATCTGTTTACTCCGTCTGCTGTTTATCCCTTTCTACAACAGACCTTGTGGGTGCCATCTATTTTGTTTCACTCCTATTGTTTTTCCTCATGATTATCTTTCTCTCCTTTCCTTTGTCTGACCACCCCTTCTTTCATAGTTCCCTTGATGCATTTTTCAGGTTTTTGTTTCATTAGAAATATCTTTATCTGGCCATTGTACCTTCCACATTCTCACTTTTATTGTTTCACTCTTTGACTGACCTTGCTATTGGTTCTACAAACAGACTCCTTTCTTCCTTGTAGTGTTTTTCTTTCCTTTTTAGCTGCAATAGCTCCACACCTAAGGTTGAGGACGTGGTTAACTATGCGGTCTACCAGTTTGATCTGGACGCAAATATCTCAATAAATCTTGCTGAAACCATAATATGTCAGTGCACACATGAACCCCAGTCTCCTTCTTTGGTGATCCCCTGGTTTTGTCTCCAACTATCCATATCTAACAGTTAAATTGATTATTATGAAATTGGGAACAGTCAGTCATGCTTCCAGAACATAATGCTAATTAGCTCATGGTAGTATGCTAACCTGCTAAACCTAAATGGTAAACATCAATATGCTACCTGTCATTTTTTGAAAAAGGCCAGTTAATTTACAATGTACATAATTTCTCATAACGTGCCATATAATTGCATATAAATCTTGTCTTATTGGTGGTGGCCATTTTACAGTTTAAAAAACTGACCAGCCACCACTGAACTGAAGTACAGTATGGCCTCACAGCTAACATGGCCGTAAACCCTTGTTTGGGTACACGAGTAATTCCTAGAACTTTTCTCCCAGTCAACTGTTTCATTCCTGATTAATGTGTCAATCCATCTGTCTGTTCTTCTATCCATCCATCCAGCCATCCATATCACCTTCTACTCTCCATGTAAATGGCAAATTATTTTCTAAATTGCTGTTTTACTTCATACAGCCGTCTAGCTCCCTTGGGTACAGAAAGTGAATCACAGGGGTCTATCCTGTTGCAGGAGGCCAGCTCAATTCATTCTCTCTGTGAATTCATTTTCTATGCGAATTCAATCTCCCTGCAACTGCCTTGCTGTCAATTTATCATATATATTGTGTATTTGTATTCATCTGTAACCAGTTTATCTGTTCATTGCAGACAGACTCCCCTCCCTTTGATGGGAAATTTTGACAATGATAGATCGAGCCATCTGTGACACTATTGAAGTTCAATATACTCCAAGGCTTTCATTTGCTCTGAGGAATTTTAATTGCTGCAAAATAAACAGAGATAGGTGTTGGATTCTGAATTTACTACTTGTTTGAGTTGCTGGCACATCTCAGGAACACACACAGGTGCACATGCATCAGCACAAACACTGAGATGAGTGAAGCTGTGTAATACCTTTGCAGCAACAAATTAATATTGTGGGACAGTCCTCCAATGACTACATATTGTATATTTGTGTTTTAGTCTTGTTCATGTGCAATCACAAACATACAGACATGTATATTTATATAGAAGTTGTGGGGTGACCACAACTGTCTGGAACTCATTACCGTGGGGAAACCTACCATGAATCGTCTCTTGATAAATAGTGGTGGAAATGTGGAAGTTTATGTGTACTGTAAATGAGAAACGGAAGTCAGTAAGGTGGGGCGCAAGCAAGAAAAGCAAGAATAGAAACAAAAAGGCTGATAATTCTGTGACTTGGTATTGCGACATGCTGTGGTATTGAATTCAGCTGCAATAAATCTAGAAAACTACAACTAAAGAACAGGGGCACACCTCCCATGGTGTAACTTTTCCTCCTTAGTTGTTCATTTTTTTATCATTGGTTTTGGGAGTAATTACATTCATCCATCTTTTTATTTTCTTAACAGTTAAATTGTATCAATCAAGTCTATTATTAGTGAAACTATTAGTGTTGGACATTGTCAGTTTCCAGGATTTTCATTTTGTCAATTCAAATCCAGCTAATGTGGACCCACCCATATCTGATCACTTATTGCTTTTAAGGATATGTATGGTCAGGCCCAGAGTTTTCTTTCTTCTAATGTCTTATGGGTAATATGTTACCTGATTTACCTAATATTCTTATGTCATCATTCAAAGCTGAAAGGTGAGGGGTTTTTGTTCTCAGAGCGTTCAAGGCTTTGGACTGATTTACCTGAGGAATACAGGTCAACAGAGTCAGAGTCATTCTATCCTTTAAATCCCTTCTCAAAATATACATGTAGGTGTTAGGAACTCTTAGAGCTCTTACCTTTAAATAATAATTTTTTCCATTTTCTTTATCTGGCTTTGTGTCTGCCATGTCTTTCTTGATTATAAGGTTTTAGTTATTAGGTTGGTTGTTTCATACAAATGATGTGTTTACAAGGTTGCTCACAAGCGTGTTACTGCACCACCAAATTCCACTCATCTGCAGGTTGTACTCTCAATGCTCAAACAGTTGGCTTTGGGTTTTCTTCAAAGCAAAATCTCTTAATTTTGACATTACCGGTATAAATCAGTTTACTATTTTCATCTGTATTTCTAATATTACCATGGCAAGGCCAAGTTAAAAATGTATATTTTTATATTTAGTTATAATGTAGTTTTCATTTGGGACTTATAAAAGCTTCACTTTAGCTCCTCTCATCACATGTTCTGCTAATTAGCTTACATAACCTTATTATGGTAATGATTTGACTGCCTTTTTAGTTTACTGACCTTTATGCTTTCCTGATCTTTCATGTCTTTTAACTTTGAAGAACTTTGTAACCTAATTTTGGAAAGGTAATTACGTATCCTTACATTGTGCCATCTATTATGTGGCTTTTAAGCCATCATGTTAACTACAATCTGAGCTGAAATTATGTAAATTCTGTGCAAATTGTATTTTGTGTGGATGCTGTCAGACGTACAATGGTTTACAGCATTCATGAGCCAACAAAGCAGCTATTCTTTAACTGTCAGATGAAGAAAACAGAGAGGCAGGCAGGCAGAACAGAGACACTGACACACAGACAGATGAATACAAAGATAAACAACGCATATGAACAGAGGGAGGAGAACGAGTATGAAAATGTTAAGAGTGAAGGCAACGCTGAGACAAAACCAAGATTGAAGAGTGGAGAGAAGAGCGGGAAAGTGACAGATGCGCTGTATCCCATCCATCATGTAGTGTTTAAACAGCTTAGGGTTGCTCCGTATGAGGGTGGAACACAGATCAGTCAGACTCACAAGTGTGGACTGGGACTGGGCACACAATCATCTGAGGCGGATGCTTGTAGGTTTTGACATCAGGAAAAAGTTGCATCTTTTATGCAGTGAGGTTTCTTGCACTGAACATCCATTCTTCACTTTTATGTAGCAGTCTAATTTGGGGATTTGTGTTTTCTCCATTTACAGTGTATTAACACTGTACTAGTGAGAGTGTTACTGAAATTAATTCATTTTGGTGTGTGCTTTGACTTTTGCATTCTGCAGTGATGGCGTCCCTTTCATTCGTGTTCCTTACTTCAAATCCCGTGTCCCATCTGTAATTTGATTCATATTCCCAACATTCAACATGAGAAGTTTTGACAGAAAATGTGAACATGTTGTTAGTGACCTAATAATGCATTCAACTCCTCGCACCATAAACAAGGTTTTGTTGTCAAAGACATATTGTCTGTGAAATCTGGAGATAACCCTGGTCCCGGTTGGTCAGCCCCAATTCCTGTTTCCCAGCATCTCTCGTCTTTCTAATTTTGTCTTTCTTGTCTGCTTTCACATCCGATCTTGCGCTCCTTTTCTTACTCTGGCCTTCATGCTGTCTCTCCCTTACTCTTCTTTGCTATATCTTCCTTTGTCTGTGTGTCTTTTATCAGCCTCTGTGAGTATGTCTGCTCAACTCTTGTCTCTGTCCCAGCTTTTCAGTCTCTTTGCTGATTACTGCCAGTGTAGCTAGTTACATGACGGTCATACTATTAAGTTAAAACTAGAGGTGTATGGTGTGAAAGGTAATGCTAGTTTTTAACAGGCTGAACATTTAACATCAGTTTAAATCATACTCACTGTTTTGTAATCTGACGCACACACTTTCACATTAGATACAGACATGTAAACATATCCAGTGCATGTGAGTACACTATGGTTGAATGGAGGGAAGCTGCAGTTTCATAAGACAGGTCATGATAGGTCAAACCGCCTGTGTACAAATTTTTTCCACACCCTGTTTTCTCCTCCACTCCTCTTTACTCTCCGCTGTTTGCTGTAATTATATAAATCTACCTCCCTGCTGCCCCCCAGCTTCATATATTGTCTTACTTAAACAAACATGCCAGAGGATGCACAGAGGATCTTACTTTCAGCTGGGAAAAGCTAATAGGAGGCTGTAGCACGCATAGAAAGGCCCCAGACGACCTGCTCCCCCCCACTTTCAGAGGTGATCTACAGCTGTTTTATAAACTTGTCATGAAAATTAACAGTTGTTACTGCAGACCAGCGGTAGGTCAAATAGCACTGAGAGCCAGCCTCCCTGTGAGATTTTGTATAAGCATGCCAATTTTCAAATGTGTGTGTCCATAAGCAAGACAGACAATTGGCTATATTGCTATGGATATTAGAATAGCTTTAGAATAGAATAGTTTAGGTAGAATAGTTTTAAAATCGTAGTGCAATTTGTTTGCAAATGGCTAATTACTTGTTTAGCTCTTCAAATGGTAGAAAATGTATCACAGCTGTTTGCCAGCTATTTAAAGCACTTCTGAAGTCTTTGTACAAGACTCTTGTTTTTGTGTCTTGTATTCTATTTTTTGATGCAAATAGCAGAGATATCTTGTGTTTCATTCTGTACCCTAAAATTCAGCTGAGATTTGTGGTACCTTTCAGATGTTTTATTTGAATTTAATTCTATGATGGAATGGTGTAGTGCATTGTCGCCTTACAGCAAGAAGGTTTGGGTTTGATTCTAGGGTCTTTCTGTGTAGGTTTAACTAGTTCTCCCTGTGTTTGCATGGGTTCTCTCTGGGCAGTGTGTGTGAATGGTTATCTTTGTCTATATGTGGCCCTGTGATGGACTGGTGACCTGTCCAGGATGTACCCTGCCGCTCACTCGATGACACCTGGCATAGGCTCTGGCACTCCTGTGACCCCTACAGGGACTGAGCAGTTTAGAAATGGATTTGGCTCCAGACAAACAACACGCTCTGATCTTCCTGAGCAGGTTGACAATGATATGAAAGCAAGAAAAGCAGAAAATGTTTACATTTGAGAAGCTGGAACTATTAAAAGTCAAAGTCTAACAGATAAAAGCTAACATTCACATAGACAGACAACCATTCACATGCACACATACCTATGGGTAATTTAGAGTCATCGGTGGGAAGAAACTGGAGTACCAGAGGTAACTCACACAGACACGCATAGAAAGGCCCCAGACAACCGACGGGTTAAAATCTTGAGGATGTGAGGTGGCAGTGCTTACTACTGCATCATTGTGCTGACCACATACCCAAAATAATGATATGTATCACTGAGGTTTAGTAAATATGTTGATGCTTTTCTTTCTTAAACTCTGCTCTGCAAATGTTTTGTGTTTTTTTTAAGAGATTTTAATTGATTATATTCATGTTTACAAGATTGCAAGACTGTGTTCTTTACTGTTTTTGTTAACACATTGCTGCATTGTTTTTTGTTTTTAGGTTTTTTTTGAGGTTTTCGTTACTGCAATTAGATTCAGTGGAATACTGAGGCACTATTGTCAGGAATGTTTACTATATTGTATGTGTGTCTTGATAAGATAAATTGAAAGTTTAATCCATCCAAAGAAATTCCATAGGTAACTTTTAATAAAGTATGAAATTTTCTTTTTGTTAATCTAAACAATTAATCAATAAATCATGTCTGCACTGCTAAACCAATCACTCACTAATTGCAGTGGTTTCGTGATAATAGCTAATTGCATGACTCGTGCTGTCCCCTCACTTAAATGTCTTCTTTCTCTAGTTTCAACTCATCTTCCTTTTGTGTTTTTCTGTAGCCTTATGTCACCTCCTCTTTGGCTGTCTTAAGGGAGTTTTACATTTTTGTTATGAGCTCAGTCCCTTAGAAGGACCCCTTCTCTTATCACACCATCAGTGACTTGACTTGACCTCTAAAGCAAAGTGGCTCACATATAGGCACTACATTTGCTGAGAAATGTATTAAGCATTTTTTAAATTCCCAGTGTAATAAGTATCTGAAATGTCTGAGGGATAAGACACTAAAAACACAGACAGCAGCAGACTAATTCTAGATTTCTTGCTTTAATACTTTTATGTTGTTTACTTATTTGTGTTTTGTCCTGTGGGAAATTACATTACTGTTATTTTCATTACTAGACATCAATGACAGTGACTCGATTTACTTTTGTTTTTGTGTCTAATTTTCTCTCAGCTATCAGAAGCCAGGGATAAGACGCTTGAGGGTTTGAATCGAACAGCTGATTACAAAGAGCTCAAAGGCAAAGACCCATCAACTCCAGAACTGATCAAGAAAATTGAGCAGGTACTAACTGTTCTATTACAAAAGGAATAATGCATTTTTTAAATCCATTTACAATACAAAATTGCTATACTTTTGTTATACCATAAACATTTTTTCTGTGTATATGCACATGTAGCTTGAGGTCAATCTAGCAAAGTGTGAGAGGCAGGTACTGGAAAAAGAACTCCTTGTGGCGCAGGTGACCCGCCTCTTGAAGCCACTGAATGAGCAGGCTGAGAACTGTCAACAGGACAGACTGTCTCTAGCAAAAAAGGTAGACAACAAGCTCCACTTGCACACAAACACAAATAAGCACAAATATTTTTATCTATTTATTTTATTTTATTTCTTTTAAGGACATTATCATTAATCAAATGGCAAATTTTCTACTGTTGTCAGTTGATTTAATATATTAATACATATTGTATACATCAGATAATACAGACAAAAGAATACAGACTTGGATTACACACATACAGAGATATATATATCTTTTTTTTTGTTCATTTATAGTATAGTTTTTATGTGTCTACCCCCCAGAATACATTGTTTGAAGGACATGTTCAGTCCATCTGATGAGAACATATTTTGAAGTTTAAAGAACATTACTCAATTTCTACAATATTTCTCACTTGGCTTCGTTTCTGAATTTCCCAGTGTCTAATCTATAAAAAGCTTCAACAAAAGCTAGTGGAAAAAGGTTTGTTAAATGTAACCTTGTAAACCTTGTAGATGCATATAATATACTGTAAGAGTTGTAATATAAGAGAGTGGGTTAGTGAAAACATTGAAAATCTCTATTTATTACAAGTACAATGGCAACATTCAAGCGAATTGACAAATGACAGATTTTAGTTCTTAGAAAAAGGCCCAACTACTGGAAATGGGGACTGTAATACTGTCAGTGAAGTTCAGTGTCATTTTCAATTCAAGGTTAAAATCCACAAGACGTAAGGATATACAGTATAACAAAACAAACTTATCTCAAAGCTCAACTTATAGTACAAGTAGTGAGGGAAACACTAAAATATTAAACATGAATTCACTATCCAAATCAATGTTGAATCAATTTGAAATTCACGGATTGTGTTTGTTTTTTTTAACGCCCAGTTGAACCATCTCCGTACTGACATAATCAACACCAACCACAGACTGATGGCTGTTTCTGCAGAACTTTCCATGAAGCAAGCTGTAGCTTTGTCTCAACAACAAGAGATCAAAGAGAAAGAGCTTCAGGTCAGAGACCTCCCATGCACTCTCAGCACTCACACTATCCACACACAACAGCGTGATTCTGGAGTCCAAACTGTGATGTTGGTTGCACATTCTGCTATCAGTTTCCCACTGTTTTTCCCATTATTCCTTTTACTCTCCACTGACCGTGATCAAAGAGAACAAAAAGTGTTTTAAAAAATAATTTCTTACTGCGCCTCATCTCGCCTGAAATCCATTTGTTTTGCTCATTTTCACATAAGTTAGGGGGTAAACACAGAACAGTGTTCATAAAAATAAAACGGTGCCAATAGAAGACACGAGGGGAAGATGTCTTACGTCGTTTACAGACAGTAAATGAAAACATTTCTTCAAGCATATGTTTTAAAGCAAAAAGTTAAATGGGAATAAACAACTGAACAAATTCTTTCACAGTCAGTCTCACTCTTCTTCATCTGTGTTGGTAACTTCTGTAACTATAGCAACCAAAAACTGCATCATTGTTGATATTTGATCCAGACGTCATAGTAAAATATTAAATTACTAATTGACTATCGTGTCGAGTGTTCAAAACACACAACACTGCATGTACAGTGTAAGTGAATCTTTCTGTAATTGCTTTGTTTTATTTTGCTGTTAAGATTGTAACATCTTTGTTATTAAATATCTTTGCATTTTATTCTGCTTATAACAATGCTTTGGTTCTGTGTCTACATTTTAACATTTAGCATTAGCTGTTACCATTTCCTCCCTCATGTCTGTAAACAAGACATAACATGACATAAATATAATAATTTTTTGTAGGCAGTGGGAAGAAGCTGTAAGCAGCTTATTAAGGTGATGGTTAATTGTTAACGTGCTGGTGCTAGTATTGGGCACTTAATCCATGTTTACCAACTAGTCAGTCCCTTTGACACTAACGATTGGTGAAGATCAGGTCGCATACAATGTCTTTTTATCAGTTTGTTTTGTTTTTATGGTTTTTAGCTGAAGGAAACTGCACCTGGGAGTTAATTAGTTAGCGCTGGGAGTTAAACTAAACGGTAAAGTTGCAGGTCATAAAAGCTGATAGACACTAAAGAGCTTGGTAGAGCTGAGAACTTCATGCTTACGATTATTCTCAGTGAGTTTGTCACTACACTCAGCTCATTTCACATCACATATGGTCGTTTGATGCTAGGTAATATAAAAATACTGATCAATGCAGCTTTAGGGCAACATTACTACTAACGTTATTGGTCATAACTTGCATGCAAAAAACGGTTTAAATTTAACAGCTGACAGTGTAGAAACAGTAAAATTTTCCAGGCAGCATGTCCAAACACAAACTGATTTTACTTACGCTATATTTTTCATCTGATGTAGACAGGTAATGCTTTACAAATTATTCTGTTTTAATTCTGATGACCACTGCAGTAAATGTATGCTGTCAACCACTCGTGTTTTCATTGTTACTATTTTTTCTGTTATGTTTCCTGTTTAGTTGGAGCATGAAAATAATTAACCTCAATGGTCTTAGTGAGCTTTAGGGAAAGTAAAAAGCCATCAGCTAAATAATCAGTTTTAAAATTTTGACTCTGCTGAGTCTCACTGCTTTCTGTCTTTCTAAAAAATGTAACTAATAAAAATTGGAGAATTTCCCACATGCCTTGTAAATGTTTCAAGAGATTTGTGTTAATAATGTGAAGAGCTCCTGCAGCTGATGTATGCCTGCAGCGCCCGCAGACAGCAGAAAATGCAGAGGCATAACTTTGCCTAAATTCTGACACTAATACAACCATCTGTTTTTGTGTGCAGTTAGAATTGAATCGGGGCAGGAGAGTGCAGAGTGGATGGAGTGATAGGAATACAAAGTGAATGCTTCTCGCACTGTCCCTGTGTGTTTCCAGATGGACAGGTGCCAGCAGCAGCTGGAGGAGGGCCTGCCTCCTCATCCTGAGATAGAGGAGGAGTGGAGGAGGATGCTCCGGGACAAGAAGAGGAGGCAGAGGGACAAAGAAGACAGAGACAGGGTAAAAAAATCACACAGACACACAAAGATCAGTGGTCAGGAATCAATTAAAGCACTGAGCGGTAAAAAAAGAAGATGGAGTGAAAAGAAAAAAGTGGAGTGGGGTGAATGATGCTGGGCAGAAATCAATTCTGCGGAAGCAAAGGGCTCCTGTATACCTGAGCATGCAGTAGAAACTCTACACACATCAAGAGACTTGACAGGAACAGAATTATTTTCACTACACGCAGTGACACAAAAAAGCCTGTCACAAGGACGACACAGATACAGTGAAACCAGTCCAGCTTTCTACACCCCGTCTGTTGTTTTACTCATCTTTATTTTCTTACCCAGTTTATATCTGCTTATAGCTGCAGCTCGAAAACACACAACAATGCTCACAATGCCAAAAACAGGAAGAAAGTCAAATGTTTATTAGAACTTTTGGAGTCAGTATTAATCATGCATTCTCCTTAAACCATAAATTTGTGTTATAAAACTGATAAGAGGAATATATTTTTCCTGTTTGTTTACTGGGGTTCTTGCTGTTTTTTGTATTCAGTGGCATTATTCCTTGCTTTGTGTGCTCTCCTCAGATCACATGCCAGCAGATAAACTGTTCATATGCATGAGAAAAATCACCATCTCTTTGAAGTCTGTGAGATTTAGGCACGGTTCATTTGCATGCTGTTGTGGGGTGAAAGTCAAAGAGAGGACTGTAGTGGCATGAGGACTCTATGTACACTGGAAGATGTTTTTCTTCTCAGCAAGAGTTGGCCATGGTTACACATTGATCTATCAGCCACTCTGAAGTCGATTTTACAGCCACTGATTATTCTCTTCATTATTCTACTGTTTTAGTCTTATTTGAGGAGATAGGAATGTTAACATCTTGTAGTATATGAGTAAATTCTGTCTTTTTAATAATTACTGTTATTATGATTTGTACTTCGTGACTGTGCCCTTTTTCTAAAAGATTTCACCAAAAGCATTTGGAGAGTTGCTGCTGCTGGTGTCATTTATGCATCATGACCTGTCAGTTAGACAAATAGACAGGAGCACCTTACTGTGTCTTCATATTAATTAGCTTCAAGAGACAAAATCCTGCACAGCACCTCTTTGAAAACTAATCTTGCTAATGTTTCAATTTCCAAAGGAAAGAAAGTCTTGTGGTTTTGAGCTTAGGTGCCTTGCATTTGTGTTGAGCCAGTAAAAGAATAAATAAAATGAATTATTAAATTTTTATCATTAAAATTGGGGAAAAAATTCTAATTTAAGTCTTTAATCAAGGATCATGTTTTCTTTAAATATTAAACTGCCTCTGGTGTGTGTGTGTGTGTGTGTGTGTGCGCGCGCACGTGCACGTGCAGATCGCTGAAGAAGAGGAGTGGAACGAGTTGCCTAATGGACAGTACACTACAGCTGAAATCCGTCCCAACGCGTACATCCCCCAGACTGACCTGCTCCCTCTGCCCAAACCCTACGGAGCACAGGCCCCCTTCAGACCCTCCCAGCCAGGAGCCAACATGAGACACATCCGCAAACCTACACTCAAACCTTTAGAGATATAGAAAGCAATATAGATAAGAGCACATTCAGTGTGAATATTCATGGCTGTTGGTTTGTTAATTAAAATCCACACAATTCACAATAGGGTCTTTCAGAAACACTTAATCCTCATTTAAGGAATTAATGGGAATTTTAAAATTTGAGAATTTCAATTTATTATATTTTGTAGTATATTTCTAGTTTAGTGGCTCATTGGTATCACACATTTATTGTTGTGCAGTCTGCATCTGGTTGTAATTTAGTTTCCTTTTTTCAATCTACTGGCAAGAGTTTGTTTACGCTCTGCTTGTAGTAACTAATACTGTAGGAGAGTGGAAGGGAAACGGGTGGAGAAAAAAATTTATGTGTTTGCTACATAATGTTTAGGAGTAAAGTTTTGTATTTACTTCTGTACCTAGCAACACATTATTAATTTCATACTAGCTTTCCTTTAAAGAGAAGTTACTTTCTCAAACGCTGGAATATTTCTGTATTTTCTTCAGTCTCGCAGCCATTTCATCCAGCACACTTATCTAGCTGGTGAATAAATTGCAGTGAGCTTATGCTTTAATCTAGGCCAAAAGTGTCTCTTTAATGGCAGAAATGATAAATGCAAATATAGAGAGAGGAAGATCAGGCATTAAAAGAACATAGAGAAATGAAAGAATTTGAATGAAGACGAAGGAGAGGAGGCAGATAGAAAATACAGCAGAGGAGAGTCAAACGAGAATTTATAAACTGAGCTCTAAATTAGTTACTAAGTTCAGATTTGATTACTAGAGAACAACAACAAAGTCACTGGGCTCCTAAACAAAGCTAAATGGTTAAAGTAGTTTTGATGTTAGTGTGGGTATTTTGCAACTTGAAAGCACATGTACACACACGAGGCCATTACTGTGTGCACCAGTGACTCCAAACTACTTCTGTACTTGCACAGTGGCTCAGTAGCTCATCTTATTTGAAAAAGAATAAAAAATCATGACGCAGTCATTAAGTATGTGCACATATTTCTCATGTGAAGGTAATGGTAAAAGTCCAAATACCTCCCACATGAGTCAGCTGTAACCACAGACCACATCAAATTTAAACTGCCTCTGGTATGTGTGTGTGTGTGTGTGTGTGTGCAGCTGGCTGAAGAAGAATAGAACTAGTTGTCTAATGGACACTTCACAGGTGAAATCCATCCCAATGTGTACACATACCCAAAACTGCCCCAAACCCTACGGAGGCCCCTCAGGTTTATAAGTGATGGTTTAAAAGGCTAAAGGGCTAAAAAATAATGACAAAACAGCTTAGTCTGAAACACTAGAGTGGTGTTAAGTCATGCATCACACAAAAACTTAAACCACTGGAGGGTTGAGCTTTACACACTGTGTGAACCAAGTTCAAAACGGCAACAGGTTGAGTATGACTGGTTGACAGGTTGCCAGGCCTGTTCACACAGCGATGTGATGTGATGTGTGTGTGTGTGTGTGTCTGTGTGTGTGTGATCATCCTTTGCAGGCTGATGTTGAGAGCTGTCACATTAACTTAGCTCCGAGGTCTTTGTGCTTGTTAGCCAGACACATAACACTGACTGCATAACAAAGTGTGGAGGAGGAAATCAAAGAAGGAAATAAGCAATTTGTTCATATTTCACCAGAAGTGAAATTATTCGAAAGAAAGCTTTTCTCTGAATGTGACTCAGTATGTGCGATGGCTTAAGTTTTCTGACTTCAGTGGAACTGTCCAGAACACTCACATAACCGAAACAATCAGAGAGCTCACTTCCTCTGCAGAGCTTTTCACGCTATAAAACAGTTTATCATTTCTTACTTTATCTCAAGGCTCCACAGTGCAGCTGCCTCTCACTTTTGAGGTTCAAAGAAAATTCTATAGAAATGAAGTCAGCCAGGGCCTATTTGTAGCCACAAAGCTTCTCTATACAGCACAATCTTCAATAGTATAAGAAAAAATACAGCAAACTGTTAAAAATCTCTTTATTTACAATTCATCTTGCAAAACATTTTTGTGTTAACAAGAAAAACAAATGACTAAGAAATCCCTTTTTTGTTGAATGTTATGTAATTTCTTAAATTAAATCACTATGAGACGTGACTAATCTTTGTATTTAGTTTCAGATGTTGTTAAGGGCGACAACATTCACACACTAAAATAAATTTCAAACACATGCCCCACACACACACACACACACACACACACGCACACACACACACACACACACACACACACACACACACACACACACACACACACACACACACACAGCGCCCTACCAAGGAATTTCCTCACTTACAGTAACAGCTCTGTCATGATTTTGGGCACAGAGTCATGTTATTTAAACGAGGTATTGATTACAGTTATTATTGAGATCTTAACCCTCTACTATCTTGTTTGATTTTATAGTTTGAAAAACATTTTGTGAGTGCTTTTACACTGCGCTATATAAATAAAGTAAACTTATTGAAGTTTCTCCTTCTATTAACTTCACACTACAGTGGTGTGAAAAAATGTTTTCCCCCTTCCTGATTTCTTAGTTTTTTGCATGTTTGTCACACTTTAATGTTTCTGATCATCAAGCTAATTTAAATATTTGTCAACGATAACACAACATGCAGTTTTTAAATGAAGTTTTTTTATTATTAGGGAAAACAAAATCCAAAACTACATGGCCCTGTGTGAAAAAGTGTTTTCCCCCCTGTTGAAACTGTGGTTTATCACACCTGAGTTTAATTTCTCTAGCCGCACCCAGGCCTGATTACTGCCACACCTGTCTGCAATCAAGAAATCTCTTAAATAGGACCTGCCTGTAGACCAAAAGATCCTCAAAAGCTAGACATCATGTCGAGAGCCAAAAAAAAATTCAGAACCAAATAAGAAAGAAAGTTATTTATATCTCAGTCTGGAAAAGTTTATAAAGCCATTTCTTAAGCTTTGGGACTCCAGCCAACCACAGTGAGAGCCATTATCCACAAATGGCAAAAACATGGAACAGTGGAGAACCTTCTCAGGAATGGCCGGCAGACCAAAATTACCCCAAGAGCACAGCAACGACTCATCCTAGAGGTCACAAAATACCCCACAACAACATCCAAAGAACTGCAGCCTCGCTTGCCTCAGTTAAGGTCCGTGTTCATGACTCCACCATAAGAAACAGACTGGGCAAAAATGGTCTGCATGGCAGAGTTCCAAGACAAAAACTGCTGCTGAGCAAAAAGAACATAAAGGCTCATCTCATTTTTGCCAGAAAACATCTTGATGATCCCCAAGACTTTTGCAAAAATACGCTGTGGTCTGACGAGACAAAAGTTGAACTTGCAGGCGGTGCATGCTCAAAAACCCTCCAATGTGGCTGAATTACAACAATCCTGCAAAGATGAGTGGACCAAAATGATCGCAAAAAGTTATCGCAAACGCTTGATTGCAGTTGTTGCTGCTAAGGGTGGCCCGACCAGTTATTAGGTTTAGGGGGCAAACCCTTTTTCACACAGGGCCATGTAGTTGGATTTTGCTTTCCCTTAATAATAAAACCTTCATTTAAAAGCTGCATGTTGTGTTTACTTGTGTTATCTTTGACTAATATTTAAATTTGTTTGATGATCTGAAACATTAAAGTGCGACAAACATGCAAAACAGCCTGAATTTTAAGAACTGTTAAGCATCAAATCTCAGGTCAGATTGATATTAGTGTTTGGTCATTCTTTCATAATTCAACTTTTCATTAATATGACTAAGAACCTGTTATTCCGTCTTTTAAAGTCAAATGGCGTCACTTTATCCCTAACTTGGGCAGTGTTAGAGCGTATTAGTAGCCAACATTCTCGTACCGCCTTGTCCTAGTAGTTCATCTGCCACTCCTTACATAATCAACTCATTTATTCTCCTCATCATTTAGTTTGTGTATAAGGCAATAATGTATATATTTCTTCTAAAATGTCCACTGGTTCATACGTTCAGATCCTTGAATATTCTGCATCACTCCGTTAAATCTAATGCACAGCAGCAGATGACAGATCACATCATGCTACTCTGTATTCAAAGCTTTTGTCAGCATATAATCAACTTGATGGGGTGAAGCGTCCTTATAGGAAGCACAGGGCAAAAACCAAGTGAGAGTGATTTATAATTACTGTGCACAGGATCTAACATCGAAGTTCATAAATAGTGTGAGAGAATGTGGAGGAGTTGTCGGAGCACATGAGAGGATTGCTTCTGTTGCAGAAGTTGAGTTAATACAAACAGCTGCCTGCAGTTATTGATTTTCAATAAATATTTCAAACCAAGCATCCAGAAGCTGAACTAAACATCTAACTGAATCTCCAACTGTGTCCCCTATTGTGTTTTCATTTTTGGTGCTGTTCATGCTGACCCTCACGCACCTTAGTGTTTACTGAGAGAAGCAAAAAAACAGAGTAACTCTTTTCATCCATTATGACTCCTATTCTCCCCTCTATCTTTCGCTTCTGGGCGACTCCATCCGTTCCTCCGTCCCACCCTGATATGTCATCAAACAGTGAGAGCTTGTTTATGACCACTCTGCCTTTCAATCTCTCCATTCATCTTTCACGTCTCACCCTGCATCATCCATCCATCCATTCCTTGTCCTCAAGGCCCAGTCGATGATGACTGTTCTCTCAAACACATTTTCCCCCTCATCTGTTTCTCCCTCAATCCATCAGTCCCTCTCCACCTCCTCCTGCCTCTGTTTCACATTCTTCATTTTTCCTCAAAGCCCAGCAGTATTAGTGTCTGTTTCAGAGCCGTTTCCTCCACAAACCTGGCGTCCACATTCTCCTGCTCCTCAAAGGGGTTGGAAGCTGGAATACAAAGAGAGATGCAGCTTATTATAGAGGATATAACACCACATACACACACCTCCTTTCTTGCTGTTTAACGATGGAAACTGATGTATTTTGACCAAGCACGCACATTCTCTCTTAATCCTCCAAAGGCCTCTGTACTGTATCTTAACCAGGCAGGATATAACAACACACACACACACTACCTTTTTCCTCTATATCAGAGAGTATTTTTGCCAGGTAGGTAAGAGGCAGAAACTCAGGTCTGAAGCCCGGCTTGTCTCTGCCCGTGGAAGCAAATCCCTGAAGAAAAAACAAAAACATAACTGTGGATTCTGCAGGTTTTTGCTTTCCAGGATACAAAGACAAATCTGCAGCAAATCCAGAAACCCCTCACATTCACTCACTTGTTCTAAGTTATGGATACATTTTACTGCAGTTTATATGTCAATATGCAAAATGCCACAGGCTCTCTTCGCCTGTGCACGAGCCAATTAGCTAACAGAAACAGCTCTTTTTTTCTAGAGTTAACATTTTTAAGACTGCAATCAATCCCTGTCAGAAAAAACCAAGAGACAACAGATGCAATGTTACAGCACGAAAAAAAAACAGTTTCTTTGTTTGTGTGTGTGTGTGTGTGTGTGTCTGTGTTCATGCATTCCACCATTTGATGTTAGTCTGCAGGGAAGGATATACACCCTGCAGGATGTGTGACGCAGCATGTGCTGTGTTACCTTGTTTTTGTTGTGTTTCTCCAGCAGAGTCCTGACATAAACTCTGGAGATTGATGCTGAACTGATAGGATGATCCCACATATGGTAGATCCTCTGCTCCATAGGCTACACAAACACACACACAACAGAGTTTCCATTTTAGTCATGTAGCTAATTTTCATAAAAACAAAAAAATCGTCCTTGGAGAATGTGAACATCTGTCCCTTTCTATTTTGCCAAATTGAACTGGAAACCATTATTGTAGAGCTGACTGCAAATGAGGAATTCTGGGAAAACCATATTTTTCAGTGTTGTGAAATGCACACTGCAGTAATAAATAAGACTTTAGCAAACAGAAACTAGAGGTGTGACTGTCAGTAGAAAGGAATGCAGCTTTCTGAACACCGTGCTGTGTTCTTATCAGTGAGAAGAAACCAATGAAGTACTGTACAAAAAAACAAACATTAATTATGATTATGAAACTGAGGGAACTTCTAAAGCATTATATTTACATTTTGTTATTATATAGTAGTTTATTTTTTTCCCAGACGTTCAGTTAAAAGACCATTTATATAAAAATAACCACAGGATACAGAAGTGGATAGAAATCAGGAAAGATTTTGAAAACAGGTTAGACAAGTAAATATAAATATATAAATTGTCTGTTTTTGCTATTCTGATAAATTATTTCTTACATTTCAGGACAAGGTGTCGAGTTAGCATGACTTTCTTTTAATTTTATAATTAATAAATAATATACATAGTGATAAAAATGATTAAACTTCCAAAGTGATTCAGTGTTTGTTTTATTAAGTTACAAGGTGACAATGCTCTTCACTTCCTGTGTGGGCTGTCCATTTACCCTTTTTCAAGAAGTGAAAATCATTATTAGTGTTGGCTCCTCCTCCAGCTGTATAAGCTGCTGGATTCAGCCATTTTATATCTCTCTTGTTGGTCATATGGTTTGTGCTTGTTGCATTTTGTTTGTTAAAATGTGTCTACTGTAGGTAACAGCTTAATGTTTACTAAACTAGCTGATTTCAGATTAAATTAATTCAGGTTTCATGATTAATAATTTTCTCAGAGTAGTATACAATATAACATAAATTGGCTTCTAATGTACAAATCATGTTAACTTTCAAAAACCACAATGTTTGGGGGCAGTATAACTTAACTACAATTCCACTGTAAATGTATTAGTTTAGTTTATCCATAATATTTTATCCACATAGATGGACTAATATTAATAAATAGTTTCTAAAGTCCTTGAATCTGTATTTTTATTAAACATTCAGGACTGGTGTTGTGTATTTGTTACTGTAGAAATATTTACTATAATATGAAAGTTTACTTAACATCCACTGGAGTTAAACACACAAGGTACAAATGTCCTACAGTTTTGTCCCGAGAAAGAAAAGTGTGAGGAGAAAACCATTTACGAAAAACTCAAAACTTCCACCTCAATAACAGATGAGATTATAATGCACTGTTTACGCCTTACACCATCCAAGCAGGGAACTTTTCTCTATCCAAGGACTGCGACACATCAGCTACATCCTCTAAGTTTATTCACGTACTCATTTGGATGGTAACAGTTTACTTCTGGAGTGATTACGTAAGTTTAAAAGTTTTATATTTTTCCTTCTAAATCTAAACGACTCTTTGTTTGGCCACACACATACAGAAGTACCTGAGGGAGTCTCTTTAATATGCTGAACTTCAGTCTCTCGTTGGCTTCACTGTTGTCAAAATCTAAACAGAAAGAGAGGATAAATAAATCTGACATAGAAGGACAAATAACACCATGTCACACATTCTGAATGTACTTAGTTAATAAATCACAATCCTTTAAATAGAAACATTGAAGTTAGGAGTCACTCATTCTATTTTATTGAAATACTTATACTACTTATAAAACTACTACTACTACTACTTTTAGATAAAAAACTAAATGCAGGCCAACTGTAAAATTCTTCCTTCTTTCCTTCAGATTCTTTTACACCCCATGACCCTGAATGACTCCCAAGTGGTGAAAATAATTGTGGGAGATAGTACAAGATTATTTTTTACAAACAGGAAACACATCAACTGGCTGCTTGAAATGTGGAGACAAAGCTGAGGGCTTTCACTCTCAGCATGCTAACACACTAAGCTAAAACTGTAAACATGTAAAACATTATATCTGCCTAACCTCAGTGTGTTGGCACTGTCTGCATTTTTTAGTTTTTGTTTCTCTTCATTATTTTTGTGAAATGCCTAAAAACTGGATACATGGACAATGGAGTCAGCATCCAGGCAAAGTATGAGTGGTTGAACTGGGAAAAAATGACTGTATATAAGAAAATGTTTGTTTGTATTGAGGCATAAAGTTCACACCTACCCAGGTAATTACTTTAAGAAAAAAGCCCATTTTATATTTATATTAGATATTTGTTAAATCCAGGGAAATGATGCATAAACCCTGCATGAATCTTTTTATCTTTGAGGGTCTTTGTTTGTTCTGTTCATGGGAAAGAACCATGTAAACCAGAGGAAGATCAAGACTAAAGAGGAAGACCAGACATTTTGGTTCTGTTGATCTCAGAGCCAAGATTTTAGGCTTTGAACACTGCTGTGAAATCCTCACTTAAGACAGTGTCATTGAGAAAGACCCTGAATCCCCACGGTAGCTAAGCCTAAATCTGCCCTCTCTGTACGTATTATGAAAGCATTTCACAAAGACAAGAGCACAGCTGCTATTTAATGGGCCAAACTGGTAAACCATCACACGTAATAACGACCTGCAGCGAAACATGCTTGCGTGACAGGTTTTTGGCATGACCTGTTTCCACAGCTTCAGTGGTCACAAGTTACTGTGCTTCAGCAACAACCATTAGCAACCAAAAAAAATGTTATTATGCCAATACATGATGAAATAATATAATGGTAAATGATATTATTATGCAAACTAAACACGTTAATAAATAATATATCATTGGATGCATTTTTTTCAAGTACCCTTTTTCTAACCACTTTTCATCACAGTGGAGTTGATACCAGTTACAATAACTTTTCTGCAAAAACTCCATGTTCTCACAGAAGGATTTAAGGTTTAAATTAACTTGTGAGTGAAACAACAACAGAAATCATTATGTAGATTTTTTTCTATATTAGCTACTGTACATTATGATTATAATTGTAGTATTATATAACACTGTGTCGTATGTGGTGCATATGGGACAAACCTACAGCATCTTCATTGTGGATCTAACAAGCTTGGTGCCTTGTTAAAAAAATTAAGTATCCCTGGAGGAAAAAGTTAATGAAAAATTAAAGACTTTTTAAAAACTAAACTATCATCAAATTGTGGTATATTTAAATATATATAGTTTATAATCTGTATTTAACTTTTTCATAATGTCTATTTAACAATATTTAGTTCACTGGGGCAGAAGAGTTCTAGATCACATTTACCGTCATGTAGGTCTTTGGGGTTTTCTGTGTTTTTTTTTTTCCAGGAAGCAGTTCGCAGCAGGTGTGCTGCGGTTATATTTATTTATATAAACAAATAAATTATCTGCTGCTGAGAGCTCTTTTTTATATAAAGTGAAAACTATCAGGCTTTTTAAAAATAATGACTTGGTGAATCAGAACCACTGCCTTCCTCAGAAACTTCCCTGGACCACCTGGCTGCCTCACAAAAATCTCATGTCCACTGTGTCCGAATGTTGTTTACCATCAATTAAACAAAGAACTGAATAATCTTTCTTTCTCAAAGATTTTTATACAGGAAAACGTATAAACTGAGCACTTTAAACAGGTTTGCTACAACCTCTAGACAGAAGTGACAACATCAGCCTGTGATTAATGCAGTCATCATATTTAACACTGCCAAACAAATACATTCCATACACATTATTTCAATATACAGCCAGTATAGAACTAAGTCATCACTTAAGACTCAAAGGTAGCACACACAGTTTGGACAAGACAAAGCCAACTTCTTGCACACAGAAACACACCCCCCACCTCCCCAATACACACTAAGACCACAGACCACTAGGGTGTAGTGTATATAACTAGGTGTTGTACAATAAGCATTCAGGTGGCACCCTGTCGAAAGAGGGGACATTTCTATCTTCAAGATTTGGTTCATTTAAGTCTCATCAATTTTTCATCTTTCTCCTTCATCCCCGCCGCCATGATGACTGGTAATGGATCCTGCAACTGCTCTTTCACAAATGCTCTGATCACCAAACACCAATCCTGGTACATTGCTGCTGCTGTCGTTGCTGCAGTCAGTTGCCTGCTTGGTATCCCTGCTAATATCACCATCATATTACAACTCAGTCGGCACCTGCGTGGCTCCTCCATGTCGCAGCGCCTCTTCTTCAATCTAGCAATGTCGGACCTCCTCTGCCTGATCTGCGTGTCTTTTGGGGTTTTTATATTTTTCAGTAAAACATGTCTGACACATGGAGTTTGTAAATTTCTCGTTTACTTTTGCTTTTTCTGCTTCATCTCGGACTTAAACATTGTGGTACTGATTAGTATTCAGAGGTACTACCAGGTATGTAACTACCAATTGCACAAATTATTTTCATGTTGATACGACACAAGTAGCACTGTTTCTGTTTACAGATCACACATGGTGCAGACAAGGTAGCAAAGTAATCTAAAGAGAGAAAGCAAACAAGAAAGGCAAAGAACAAACAGCAAAACTTCAATTATATTTAAGTATACTTCAAGTATAGTAAGTATATCTATGTCTATGTACTTCTAGTATACTTACAAGTATACTATTTTAACACTTCTTCGGACTAAATTGGCCCACTTTTTATTTTATAGAAGTCTACTACAAACAGACTTGCAATATGATCAAAATATACTTTATCCTACTTCACAGTTAAAGTGCATATCTGGATAGATAGAGAGGAAGCTCCTGCTGACTGCTCAACCTTTATACTAACGGTTTAAGTTTATAATTTATCTATAATTTTGCAAATTATGCAAAACACCATGTCACACAACAATTTGTGACAACTTATAAATTTAGAACCCTAACAGTTGTTTTGTTTATAAAGTTAAACTACTGAAATGCATGCTGGGTATTTCTATCTACTTAATTATACTCCACGTACACTTAGAGGTTTCTGTATACTTGTCAGTTTACAGCTGGTATACTTAAATATTACTTTGTCTAGTATACTTCTGATAAGTACATGAAAAGTATACTGAAAGTATACCTGCTCATTTTTAGTTTAAAAGAAGCATACTAATAGTATGCTAGAATATACTTCTTCTTCATAATGGAAGCCAAGCAAGGCCTCCTGTTCATTTATCAAACTTTGTCCCACCTTGACACAATACACCCTAAAACAATAGGCTACTATTTGAGTTTTACTGCAGACCTCTAATTTGCAGTTCAAAGCTGGGATGATTTCTCTTATGCAGATGATACTTTTTCTTCCAGTTACACTATTCCATTATCATTGTTTAGCCATGTTGTCCTACGATGTTTTGACTTGTTAGACCTGTTGTAGTTATCAATCATACAAATTTAAGATTAAGCCTATTCATACACATATCAGTAATCATATTGTCATTTTTTTGCACACTATGTTTTCAAACCTAAGTCAAATTTCAAGACACTGACAAGGAAAAACCTTAACAACTTCAGGAGTTAAATACTAGATGCAAGTTTGACCTGCAGTTTGCTGGGAAACAGTAAAGTAAATGCCCCCATCTGTATAGGTTAAAATCACTGTATGTATACAGCAAACCACATACTAATTCTGTGAAGGGGGATAGCATAAAGTAGTCAGACATTGAACTAAAATGTCCTTTTCATTGTCAGGTTCTTCACCCAGAAAAGTGGGCCATGGTGAACCGAACATGGCAGCGGATTTTGCTGTTCTCTGTGTGGATGCTCGCAGCGCTCCTGGCTTTTCCAGTTGTGTTCCACACTAATCAGCCAAATGATCATAGCTGCAATACTCAAGGGATCAAACTTGAACTTGAGGCGTTCTACATCCCATTCATAGCTTTCAGTTATCTTGTCTTGTTTACCTTCTACCTGCTACTTGTTAAAGGTGTCAAAAAAGCTCAAATGTCTGACAAGAAACCACCTAAAGCCACAAAAATTTTAATTCGAATAATCACAGTCTACTTGGTTGCCAGCTTTTTCCCTCTCATACTTCGTCTGTTTTATGTTATTGTATGTTTCACAAACAGGAATCTTCTTATTGTAAGTCAACTGCTGACATTTGTAGAATGTTTTTACTTTTACAATCACTGTCTGAATCCATTCCTGTATTTCTTTGCCTCCCGGCACAGCAGAGAGAAAAGGAAATGCATCCTTAATGACACCTAATGTGATATGATATTGTAAACTTCTTTATACAAGTGTGGTTTGATAGACATTTGCAGGCATTTGTAAACTTTGAATTTTATGAAAAAACATTTTAGTTAAACCATCACTTTCTAATTTATTGTACCTACTAGTAATATTTTACATCACACTTCTATACTACTTCCAATGTTGTCATGGGTAAAGAAAATACTACATGATAATTTACATTTTTTTATTTTATATTTTGTTTTGGAGTTAGTGTGCTTTAAATAAAAAGAATATGGGCCCTGCTTTTCTTGCCATTATTATTTCCTGCCTAAATGCTTTCAAACATGCTGTTGTCCAGTCTCTTAGGAAACCAGTTCTAGACTCCTCATTGCTTTCTAATTTCAGATCACATTTCAGTGTCTAAATGACCATTTTGTCAAAGGTTCTGAAGAAGATTGTTTTTATTCAACCCCAGTCTTTTCTGAGAGGCAGTGACATTGAGGAAAGGAACTTCAGTCTGGTTTTAAGTTAAAATAGCACTAAGTCTGCATTATTAAAAATTAGCAATGATATTTTGTTGACCAGCGATAAAATTATAATGGATCTTTCAGATCTTACTATCACCTTTTATATATTGTGGATCATAGAATCCCTTTGTCTCATTAGGAGCACTGTGTGGAAATTCAGCAAACTGTTCTCAACTGTTTCAAGTAAAATGTTACTAACTAAATGTTGCTGTTAATATTGGTGCCTGTTGCTCAATTTCAGTCCCCTTTTCCTGTGGTGTGCCCCAAAGATCCATTCTCGGTTCACTACTGTTTTCATACCGTACATGCTTCCATTGGGTTCTATCTTAAAGAAATATGTTTTTCCTTCCATTGCTATGCAGATGACATGCAGATATATTATCTTTAAGGGAAATGAGAAGCATGTCACTGCATCCTTTGTTCAATTGTGTTAGGCACATGAGAGCATTGCTGGCACATAACTTTTTACATCTAAATTAAAGTGTCTGCTGTTTGGTGACTCAGCTCTAAAACTGCTTGACCATGGTCCAGGCTCCCCTGACTCCACATCTAAAAATGTAAAAAACCTAGGAGGATGTTTGATAGTGATCTGAGATCTGATAAACAGATCAAGTCAGCTGTGAAGTCCAGTTTTCTCCAGCTGAGGTTGTTAAGCAAAGACAAGTCATTCCTTTCTTTTAATGGTTTTGAAATACCAATCATGCTTTTATCTCTTCCAGACTTGACTTCATAATGCTTTGTACTCTAGTGTTAATAAGACATCCTTCTCTCATCTCAAGATAAAAATTCAAAAACAAAAAGAAAAAAAACAAAATTCTGCCTCTTACCTTTTGACAAATACAAGAAAATGTAACAATATAATCCTGGGTCTGGCTTCTCTTCACTGGTTTCCAGTTTGTTTTCAAATAGATTTTAAGTTTAAATGGCACCGCCTTATCTCAGTGAAGTGCTGCACAAACCAGCAAGATCGTTTATGTCATTAACTCAGTTTCTTTTTGAGGTTCCAAGGATCAAATTCAAACGCTGGGGTTATCATGCTTTTGCCTTGTTAGACCCTAAATTACAGAATAATTTACCCCTGAATGTTAGAGCTGATGTTTTGTGTTATTCATTGTGATTGATCGTATGTAACCTTTTATTTTACTTAGTTAATGCTTAAGTATAATGCTTAAAATGTTCAGCATCTTAGTTTAGTTTAGTTTGTGAGCATGCCTAATTGCAAAGTACAGTATATTATAAATACATATTATACATATTTGGTAAATAAGACGTGCATATTTTGCATATAAAACTTCATACAAATAATTCAGCAGTATTGGTGTGTGTGTACCTGTCATAAGCCGAGACACAAAGGTTTCAGTGAGCTGCAGGAAACCGTGGTCAATGTACTGGAGGAAAGTGTGGTGAGGGAGGCAACGCACAGCCAACACTGCTAACAGGGTCTGATAGCCTGAAGAGAGACAAAAAAATACTAAGAATAAATTCAAAAAGAAGACACTTTGATATTTTGGTGTTCCTGGAAACAACAAAGCAAAAGAAAACGTAAAGCAAAACAGACACTTTTGTTGTCTACAACCATGCTAGCAGCTACACAGCAGTGTTTTAAGAGAAATGCTAATTCAGCATGCTCACATTGACAATACTGATGTTAGCAGGTTAGTATGCAAACATCATTACACCTGAAGTTTTACTAATGCTGACATGAATGTCATTAGTTTGGCAATCAAGGTAACATTAATGACAAAAAGGCAGATTGCTAGTATGGCTACAAATCAAAAATATAAATATGCACCTGACTGCACAGCTTCTGAGACAACAGACAAAAATCAAGGAATTGTGCAACAGAGGTTTATGCTAGAAAATGAATTCAAATTATTAAAAATGTATTCACACACTGTCTTACCCATATCTGCACTATTTATATTTAACATATTTTTGGTTATATTAGTACAGAAGAGAGCGAGTCTGTTGTCCCTCAGTGCAAACACACATTGTTATTCTGGGTGAGACAGAGATAGACTGGATTAAAACTGCTAAAAGTGTGTGTGTGTGTGTGAGTGTGGTACCAGGTGGGAGGGGTAGGCAGAGACCCCCGGTGGCTTCCAGGATCCGAAACATGAAGTGAAACACGGACCACTCAGCCGGACTGCCCTGTTGTGCCCTGGAGCACACAGACAGAAAGATTTGTAATGTTGCATAACATAAACACATAAGTTTGACAATTTGCACAAATGAACACACATGTCTGGAGAACACACGTGTGAACACGAACACACAGATTATGGGAAGCGCTTTATTTTTATGCTTAGAAACATGACTAAAAGGAAAACACACGTTTGATGACGGGGAGTTACTCACAAGTACAGAACATGAGGTCCGAGGTTGTACTTCAGCCAGACTGACTCCAGCATGTGTCTGATGAGCTCCAGCTAAACACACACAGACACACGTTACTGCTCAAGGAATTAGACTGTAAATTGTAAATTTTGCACTACACAAGTATTTTTTGCAGTCTCCATGGAAATGTACGCATTTCCTCACTTCCCTAAATTTTTTTCCTACTTCCCATTTTCGTTTCCACTGAACAATAGCAGCGCAGTGGGAACACTTGTTTCAGAACGGACGTGCTCGCCCACATCAGTTCACCACACATCTGTCAGCATCCAAGATCATTTGAATGCACCTAACCTGTCTGAAACATGCCTGCTTCATGCTGTAATACACACTCTTTTTTTCTGTCATCTCCTGTAGAATAACAGGAAGACAACCTGCCTCTCTCACATCCTGTACAACAGTGGGAAACCTCCATCAGCCCCTTTAAACTGCCGGCAGCAATGTCCTCCACTGACCTCAGGGTGGGAATTTGCTTCATTTATGTAATGGCTTTGCCTAAGAATGAAAGAGCTGCTCAAGACAACTGTTTATTGACTTCTCCTCCTCAAAATTCACAAATATGAATTTACAAAGCATTAATGCTAAATTAACAGGGAAGAAAATTAATGCAATCCTATAAAATAAAAGTCAAAGTGGTGATCCTACGTTACTCCACTGGAGTCAATTCTAACTCTGTGACTACTATAACTAAGTAAATGTTTCTTAAGCTTTTAAATTCTTTTTTTTTTTCTCTTTTCTATTTTTGTTATTTCATTTTTATATTTCAACTACATTTTTATTATCATTATTTAGCTTCTTTTTCTTTGTGGGGAATACTTTACTTAGTTTGGTTACAGTTGAATACTTTCGTTTGGTTGCACAGTTGTAATCAACCTCTATCTACATTTTTGGTCATAAAATGAAAATTAACAGATCTATACATTTATGGATTTACAGTATATTGGTGGCTTTGTAAATAACGAAGAGGTACTCTGAAAGTCAAAAATTACATTTATTTTATTTCTTTCACTGTTGTGTTAACATTAGCACTGACATGATAAATTTGAACATTTGTCCAAAATTAGATACATAAATTCTTACACAATAAGATGTCAATATTTTAAGGAAGATAAATTATTCAAGTTTTCTCTTTCTTTTGCAACTGCTGTAACATCTTCCGCTCGCTGCTGATATAATCCAGGCCCTTGAAATCAGTAACAAGAATAAAAATAAGTAGATGATCTGTTTTTTTTAATGATAAAAAAGCAAACAAGTGGATTAAACACACAGTAATCCCTGTGTGTCTTTATATTAGAATAACATCCAGAATCAGCGATTTGCCTTAATGAGACTTAGTCTGACAAAGAGACTGGATTTACTCTGTGGGTCCCCTGCTGAAAAAGTTTAATAACCCGGGGTATAGAATAACTTTTCTGCCGCATAATGAAAGATATATTTCAATTCACTGCATTATTCTTAATATGTATTCCTGCTTTTAGTAATTCATATTCAGCTATTATCAAGTTTTTCTTTGCGCTGACATTGACTTTGTTATAAAAATAATGTGTCTCAGTTATACGTAGCAAAGGGCCACAAAATGAATAACTATGACAATAATGTACTGTGGAGCTGCAATATATCATTGCAGAAGTTCCCCAGCTCTTAAAAGCTGTAATCTATTTCTCCCCAACTTCTCCCCTGTGTCAACGTAACCATTAGTCTCAATAAGCACCAACAAGCAGAGATGTTCTCTATTTGTGAAAGGAAAGTCAGTCCACTTTAATACAGTACCAGGTTTAAAGCATAGTCAGCTTAATGTGGAGACACATCACCCAGCCACTAAGGTAGTCAACAGTTTAAGTAAAATGTCCCTGAAAAGGACTTTTGAGTCCTTGTGTAAGTGTATTTTAATAAGTCTGCTCTCGAGATGAGAAGCCTTATCACTGTCAGTGAGCAGAAGAAATTCAATGATCACTATTGCAGTGCAATCCCAAAATGGTTATAGGTGCCTCTTTCTATTACTTTCATTTTGAAGACACGAGTTAAAACTCATGATCTGAGCCTTGACGGATCCAGCTGTAAAACTAGGGAATATTTCTCTGGTCTTTTAACTCTGTCATTTGCAATTCCATAAAGTCCCAAAACGTGGTGCACCCTGCTTTCTATTCAATTCCTGTCTTACCCTTGGTGTGATTTAACACTGCTGTGTTGATATATGCTGTATGTCTACTTTCAGCAGCTCTTAGCTGTGAAGGGCTTCACCTCTAAAGAATACTAAAGACTGACTTTACAGAACCAAGTGCCTCTATACGTCTATATATATGGTACTGAGACGGAGTGGTTATGTCATTCCACTTGGTCATGCAAATACCACCTGCCTCTCTGTGGGAGGATACAATTCTATACAATTTGTTTCAGCACTGAGCAGTGCACTCTTCCTCTGTGGTTGCAAACAGCTCCAACAGCCATACGGCTGACCAGATGTAGCCTGGCAGACAAAATCCATCACTGCTGCTCTTGAAGGTCTGAAATGTGGAGTTTTTGACCACTAGTGGTGTTATGGATCAATGTTTGTATTTTATGAATATCAGTTTTGTTTGTTTTATGTGGATAGAATACCACACACACACACACACAGACATTGCCAGTTGCAATTATCCCTACAAAGCTAAAGCCAAAACTCAATGTGGCTGAGTTTGCATGTCATAACCATACATTGACTTGATTGCTCCCAGCAACCTGTCTCAACTGAAAAGCACACATTCATTTGTGAGCTCTGTCAAATCGTTAAGATAAAGTGGAAAACTCGCTACGTTCTCGAGTGAGAGATCCCCACGATCCCCGTTGTGTCACTTAACCTTCCCAGAAAAAGAGTAAGGGCAAAGCGCCAATAAATAAAACTTTTAAGAGCTATGGGTAAAAATGTGTTCAGCTGGATATGCGGAGCTCCTGGACCTCTCCTTATCTCTAACAGACACGCACACACATACACACAGACTGTACCAACCAGTTTGGCTATATAGTTGACAACCAGTGAGTCAATCTTCTTCTTCCCCAATCCAGGCAGGTGTCTGTTGAGATGTTCTCGAAGCTTGTCAACTGTCTGCAATGCAAAAAACACACACTGATTATCTTCTGTGCATGTGTGTATGTGTGTGTGAGAGAGACTACACCTTTGCGTTTCTGTGTTATAAGCACACCTTCCTGTACAGTCAGCAGGGTCATATTAAGTTCAACTCAACTTCTGTCTAGACTACAAGGTCCCAAAATTGAGGAGAGAGGAAAGGAGAGAAGACAAACAGTATACAGAATGAATGAGGGCCAAAAAGTGTAGAGTTAATGGGAAGGGAGCGAATAAACAAAAAAGAAGAAAAGGTGAGAAAAAAGGTGGAGAAAATAAAGAGAGAGAAAGACAGGCCTGGTCAGACTGGCAGAGACTGCTAGCATCTCGACTGAAGTCCATTAAACTGAAGCTATCTGCTATTTTAAAACTGTGCTGAGCACAGGGAAAACAGGAAGATATGAAATTGTCCATCAAACAGTGTACAGTAAAACGCAGGACAGAGACCTTTAGATACCCTTTTTTTAAAGTGTCGACTCATCTGAAGCATAGCAGGATCTTCACCTTGAAAGATGACTATAGAGGGAAGCAATTGGTGTCAGCATTTTGCTATGGATTTTAGTTGTCTGTACAGTATGTCAGCCCACCTTAAAGGACGACTCTGTCTCCAGCAGCTGTAAAAATGTTGTATATTCACAATCTGGGATGTTCAATTGCATTTTACAATAATGTGTTTTATTGTACATTCATATTTACTAGTTACTCTGCATCATCCACTCCTACTACAGTTAGTAAAGATACTGTGTGACCCTTTATTAAACTAAAAAAAACAGAAGATCAGTGAAGGTTTCTGTATAACAAATGTTACTGATAAGCATCCGTGTTGTGGTTGACGTGTTTCATCAGTTCCTATTCTGCTCCTGCTCTTTGATTTGAAGTGTCAGGATGTTAAGTACCGCGTTTTCAGAAAGCTGATGGATTTTCTGCTTTTGAAACATCTGTTTTGTCATGACTAAGTGTACGACTGATCCTTTAAGTGAATGATTAATTTGGCTGACAGCATTTCCTAAGTGGCGCCTTTCAAGCTTTCCAAGATGCAAAACCTTGAAAAAGATTTCTAATTCAAAGCAGATAACTGTCATTTTTACACTTCATCTCTTTAGAGGAAACAAAAGAGATACAACTCTTGGCATTCAGATTCTGTTACCTCTGGACAAAGCCAGGCTAACAGTTTCCCCCTACTTTTATTCTCAGCTTTTAGGATTTGTGAGGTTTGGCAATAATATGGCATTCGTGTTATGTAAGAGTAACTGTAACAACCAGTTTCCAAGCTGTAAAAACATCAACATCCAAGTAATTATATGAATTTTATTTATTTACTTTCCAGTTCACACTAGCTCTATCCCTCAATCTTTGCCACCTCTACATCCATATGTGTCATGATCCCTGCCCCCGTCACCTTTAACTTTTTCTGTTTTCTTCCCTGTTCTTTGTCCCTTCTCTGAGCCACCTGACTACACCCCTTCAGTCTCTTTCCTGACACACACACTCACATGCATTCTTGTTTTGGCCACATTCCCATACACAAACATATACTTTCACTCCACGTTCCTGACCACACCCGTCAGACAGCCTTAACTCACCTGCCTGCACTCAGGAGCCTCTTATGGACCTGGAGCCTATCCCAGCCGGCTAATGGGTGAGAGGCGGGGTGCACCCTGTACAGGTCGCCAGTCTATCGCAGGGCCACATATAGACAAACAACCATTCACACTCTCACTCACACCTACGGGCAATTTAGAGTTAACATGCTGACTGCATGTCTTTGGACTGTGGGAGGAAGCCAGAGTGCCTGGAGAGAACCCACGCAAACACGGGGAGAACATGCAAACTCTACACAGAAAGACCCTGGCCGACCTGGAATCAAACCCAGGACCTTCTTGCTGTGAGGCAAAAATGCTAACCACTGTACCACCATACCACTCATATGATGTCAAAGCTGTCTTATTACTAAGGTGTTGGATAGGGTTGGTGTCACGGCCACTATTGAAACTGTGCTTTGCCTAAGACTTTTCCCCAAATTTGGAGGCACAGTTTTGCCTTTGAATTAAGAGAAACCAAATTACATGCTATGCAATCCCTTGCAGAATTAATGTGCCAGGCCCAGACCTCCAACACTGTGTGTGGTCTCAGTTTCTCTCTCACTCACCAGTCCTATGTGCATCCTTTGTTGATGGTCCTCTTCCTGGAACAGTGGCACCAGCTTCTTGTCTAGAAGAAAACAGGCAATAGTGAGAAACCCCTTGATGCTGCATCTACATTAGACTGAACTAGAGGTAGTCCTATGTGTGTCAGTACAGTAATATTATTAAAAGTGCCATCTGCAGAACTAGAAGAAACCAAAAACGTATGACTTAAATAAAAAGAAGAGGCCTGAATCTGAGACATTTATAGATTCTTTTCGGGGGCAGATTCTCTTTAAACATACATCCCTTGTGGGTTGTGAGGCTCCTATATATGTGAGACTGTGTATGCATGCTGCAGTTGTTTTATGTCAGTCACATGAAAGTGTAGAATGCTCCTGTTTGGTTACTTCAGATGAATTATTACATACTTGCATACACAAGCACACACCATCTTTTGATCACTTTTACACAAATGCAGTAAGCTGGCTTTTTGATGTTACAGAGTAATATGTTACAGATATAAATAGTGCTTGCAGGGCACAGCTGACTAACTGCACTGCCTGATTCGATGTATGCCTGTTAGCAGTTCAAAGTAATCAAATGTTTGAAATTTGCATATTTTAGACATTTAGCTGATGCCTGTATTCAGAGCAAGTTTGAAGTCTTCATACCGACAAAACACACAGTTACTCATGTACTGACATTCACATTTATTTTCACATTTATTTCCCACTAGGTGGGCTTGTAAAACAGCTGTAGGTTTGATGATTAATTCATTTAAGTCATTTATAAATATCAATATAGCCCATTTTCTTTTGTCTGTCGCTTACAGACTCCACAAGAAGACCTATTCCTCTCTCATTATAATTTTAACAAGCAGGTTTGTTCAGATGCACACATTTCACCTGTAAACTCTATCAGACTTTCAGGCTAGGGAACGCAGGGAACATTGACAGAGCAGAACGTAGACATTTCTTCATCCCCAATCTAAATACAATTACATGATTTCTAAATCACATAAGAAACATGTAATTGCTGGAGACGTGGAGGAAGTTACAAAGTGTCATTTACTATTATCATCCTGTCACCTCTGTAATTAGTAGCTCTATCTTGAAAACAGTGAAGACACCGCAGCTGTGCAGCACATAAAATGCCATTGTTGCCATTAGAAGACACTCATTTCATTCCACTGCAGCGTGATGGCAGAAGGGATTTAATTCAGTGACGTGTGAACATGGAATCGGCAAAGTTAAAGAAGTTAAACTACATACATAAAGGTGTTTTGTCATTCAGATGACAAATGATGTTGCTGCATCTCTGCCAACAAGAGTGTCTCCAGGAATTACAATTTGCCTATATAATTCAGACAGCATGTGTTTATGGATATTAATCTCATAGCCATAAAAGTATGACCTCTAACTAGTATTTTGTTCTAGGAATGTCTATGCAGAGGGGTATTTCCTCACTGTGCCTAAAAGTCTGATGGAGTTTATCAGTGAAGTGTGCACATATGCACAAAGCTTTTGCTGAACTGAACTTCAGTTTACCAAAATAATTACCATGTGTTTTGGGATTGTATGCACACATCTCTTTGATTAAACATCCCCAATAGATGTGGTTCTGATTTATGATGGACAGTCATATCAGACTTACTAGATAAAACATATTAATTTTATATAATATTAGCATAGCATAATATAAGTATTTCTACTTGGCACTAAACAGTCCATTCTAGGCTGATGGCTCTAAGTGAAAAGCACTGAAGCAGCCATGCTAGCAGTCTGTGCTAAAGTGCAAACACTGAATATATTAACATGCAAACTTTTTACTACAGTTGATGTTTGCCATGTTCACCATCCTAGTTTAATGTGTTAGCATGCTAGCCTGCAAATACTGCAATAAATTCAGTTGAATACAATACAATGTACCACAACCTATTATGAGATCAGTAAAGTCAGTGTGTGTTTTACAAGCAAGTCTGAGGGAGGCTGTAGGCGTTTCATATCATCCATGTGCATTAAATGAAGTAGGGGAAGGTCCCTTGTTAAAGCTGACATAAAACAGCTGCATTGGAGTCAGAGACAGAAAAAAGACAAAATGTGAGGGAGAGGGAAAGTAAGTACCTAACTTCCCACTGTTATATAATTGTAGCATTGTTCACCTCTCCTTTTTTTTTTTTTTTTTTTTTTTT
>OMLM01007392.1:54474-69328 GCA_900302695.1 Helostoma temminkii | reverse complement strand
TACTTCTACCACCTCTGCAACTAATGTCACTATAATCACATAATCTCATTTAAACTTTATGAATACGATGCCAATCCATCAGTACCCCAACTAATGTTTACCTCAGTCACTGACTTATGTCCAAAAGGCCATTTAATTAACTTCAAGGCTGCAATTGTTAAACTGAGTCAAGCTCCAAGTGCAGATGTAGACTGTCATCAGACTCAGTCCAGGCCAGTGTACAGCAGCAGGATGGTGTATGCACAGGTCAAAAGGTCTGAAGCAGGAAATAGATCCAGTGAAACAGCTGACGGCTCTGTGATCACATTCTATTTTATTTATTTATTCATTTTACTCTTCTAGATGTTGTTTGATGTTGAAAATACCACATCCAGCAGCTGCTGCTGCAGTTTTATCAACTTATTGTAATACAGCTCACGTGTGGGCTGAAATCATCTGGTTATTGTTGTTTGCTCAGGAACCTGCATGTGTGATAAACCATAATCCAAACTGCTCATATCACATTGTTTTTTATGTACAGATTAGTTTAACAAGACATTTCTTTTTGTCTTACACAATTTTGTTTATTTTGAAAACAGAAATGAACACGAGTCAGTGTCTCTGCATTTGGAGATATTTTATTAATTGCACTGTAACAAAATCCTTGACATACAACTTTGAAAAATGCTTCATAATCTCACTCGTATTTATTGGTCCAACGTTTCACATTTAACATATTGTGTGCAAACCCTTGATCACCTTAAATCACCCCATTAAATCACAAACATCATTACAGTCATGAATTATGAATACTGATGATCTGCCCCACTGGAAACTCAGCCAAGAGTGTACTACAACAGCTGGTGCTAAAATTCACTTATTGGGGTATAAATTATATCATAATCTCACCAAAAAGATCTTTGGGCGTCAGCCTGTAAACATCAGCACCCTGGATAGTTGTAGTGTTGAATGTGTCAAAGGCACTGCCAGGCCGTGTGGAGCGTGCTCCAGAAATCTACCCTGCATGTGGCGAGTTAACCCCCCACCTCTCCCTGCCACCGCCAGCCCAGCACCAGTCAGTCGGTGCTGCAGCTTTGATGTTAAGTAGTGTCCAACAGGTACAAACTGCATTAGTTTCTCCTCCACTTCCACCTCAGATTCGTTCCTGACTTATTTCACTTCAGCATGGAAGCAAAGGCACTCAAAAAAAAAAAAAAAAGGAATCTTAACTGAGCTGCTGTACCTACATGTCATGTAATGAAAACCTGAGATGATTAAGATTTAGGCTCTTTAATGAATAAAGCGACTGCGTGTAACCCAGATTTAATGTTTAAATATATAAAATAAGCACTTTTAGCCAACTAGAGGTCTGTACCACAAAGCCAGTCCAACTTGGTGTGGCTCTTGACGGGTTGATCCGGCTCCACTGAGCCCAACAATGGTCATCTGACCACCAGTTCTGTGGAGCTGGCTACTCTGGCTACATATTAAAGAAGCAACATGATTAGTAGTATATACTTATAATACATAACCATGAGAGCAAAAAGATTTTCCACTGGATGCAATGTAAACAACATGATAACATAACTAGCATTTATTTAGAAGCTGTAGAAACACTTTACAGTAAAGCTAAAATTTAATAGAATAATTTACTGAAACTGTTCTGAATGTGTTTAAACGAATGTTTGACTCTTTCTGATGCAAGATGAGGACAAAAGTAGCAAATGTCAGTTTCATATGATTTATAATCATTTATGACGTCATTATGATTTTAACATTATGTCATTTCTTATGGTCTTTACTATTGGTTACTTTATTGTAAACTCATGTCCCTGTCAGGATCCTGTATGACTGAGGATTCTGTTTTCCCAGTAATTAAGTAGATAGAGATTGGGCAGGTTAACCTGGTGATACAAGTGAGCCAGAGTTAAGCTTAAAGAGAGCAGATGACCCGCCAATTTGGCTTCATGGTACAGGTCCCTGGTTTAGAACTTCATTCTGAGTGTATGTAAACCCAGCCAGTGACTCTGAATGCAGCCTAATGACCTGACCGTGTTTCTGTCACCAGGGTTTTAACTGTGTACTCTGTCCTCCAGTGCCTTCAGCTCAGTCTCCACCTGAGCTGGCAGATCACCTCCGACTTGCTGGGTGAAGTAGGCTCTCAATTCTTTGGTCTCCTTCTGCCAGAAAGGCTTGGGCACATTGAACAAGGCTCCCATATCCACTGAGCTGCCCAGGCCTTTAGTGTCGATGGCGCCATCGTCTGGCAGCCAGCCAACAATGCTCTTCTTGGCTGCCTCGTCCTCCCTCTCCCGGCCGCAACGCTTGAAGATCCACTCGAGCACGCGGGCGTTTTCGCCGAAGCCAGGCCAGAGGAAGGCCCCCGTGCTGGGATCCTTCCTGAACCAGTTGACGTGGAAGATCTTGGGCAGGTGAGTGGGGGCCTTTCGGCTCTCCATGCTCAGCCAGTGAGCGAGGTAGTCGCCAAAGTTATAGCCGAAGAACGGCCTCATGGCGAAGGGGTCGTGCATGATCACTTTGCCTGAAAGAAAACACACAATTAAATATCTTCATAGAAAATACAGATATTTACAACAATTTCTAACACATCAAAATCAGAGGTGTGTAATTCTATACCTTTATGCTCAGCAGCTGCCGTGGCCTCAGACCTCATTGCAGCTCCGACAAAGACTCCGTGTTTCCAGCTGAAAGACTCGTAGACCAGAGGAACTCCTGACAACACCAGCATTTGATTGTGTTCAGTTCACAGATGCCTTAGTTTGACAAGCTGCTGAATTTCTCATGTTTCTATATTTACACACATGCACTGCACTATTACGCGTGCTGTCCACACTGTATTTATATATTCATATTCCCTCCTTCTTTCTGCGTGTTTCCTGTCTGTAGCTCTTGTGTTGATAACAAAATGATAACTTCAAACAGTGTCATAGAAGATATGAAAATCAAATAAAAGCAGCACCAACCTTCCGGCCTCCTGCCCCCGAAGATGATTGCGTCGATGGGAACACCCTCCTCACTCTCCCACTGAGGGTCAATGATGGGACACTGACCTGCTGGGGCACAGAAGCGGGAGTTGGGGTGTGCACAGGGAGTCGAGCTTCCTGTTTACAGAGGGGAAACAAAAGTTTGTTAATGGTGCAGTATTTAATGTCACAGAAATGTAGTCAACAATTGTGAATATATTTATCATTATTCATGGTGATCTTCAGGACACTGTTAGTAAACACAGCACTAGGTGGTAAAGTACTGTGTCCCTGCCAGATCCCTGCTGTTATTACTGAACTGACGGCACATTCTTCAACTACAAGCAGAACTAAACTCTGAGGTCCTTACAAAAACAACCACTGTGTCTGATGTTACCGTGCTTCCAGGTTTTGCCGTGCCAGTCTGTGAGTGTGACGCCTGCTGCGGGGGGATCAAGTCCTTCCCACCACACCCCTCCATCGCTGGTCTCACCCACGTTGGTAAACACTGTGTTTTTGGCAATGGTTGCCACGGCGTAGGGGTTGGTCTTGTCTGAGGTGCCTGGAGCCACACCGAAGAAGCCGTTCTCCGGGTTGATGGCCCTCAGTTTACCTACAGAGTTGTGAGGGAGGTGACATTTAATACACGACGCATGGAGCACCTGAGCAAGTGTGTGTATGTGCTCTACTCCGCAGTCTCACCGTGACTGTCAAACTTCATCCACGCAATGTCGTCTCCAACGCACTCCACCTTCCATCCTGGCAGTGATGGTTTCATCATGGCCAGGTTGGTTTTACCACAAGCACTGGGAAAGGCGGCTGCTACGTAGCGCTTCACCCCCTGAGGGTTGGTGATACCCAGGATCTGAAAAGATAGTGGTGAAGAAAAAAATTAAAAAGACAAATCTAGGGGTATTAGTACTATTACACTAATATGACGATTTATGTCACGTGTGTCGATGCGTTGCATGTAAGAAGTAAGATTGTTGTGTGTAGTGAGAGCATGGAGTCTGGTGAAGAACAAGCAAAAACCATGATCATCTAAAGTATGGGAGTATTTGAAGCAGAGACCAAACAACATGGTGCTCTGCCTCTGCAAATTAGAAATCATAACTGCAGTATCATCCATTTATACCATTTATTTGCTGTTGAATGGCTAAATGTACATAGCACCACATTATTCTAACTTGAATGAAGCTCTTGCTTTAATTATATTGTGGACAGACATTTTATTATTAAAAGACTGTTTATGTTTTAGCTTGGGGAATAATGCCATGCAGTGCATTGCTTTGTCATATTTGTTTGTTTAAGGAGAAGATGATTGAATAAAATACTGAAATATAAATGACTGATGAATTAAAATTTTTATTTTTAGTAAAAATTGAAAAATAAAAGAATAAAAAAGTATAAGCTTAAATAATCTACAGATTAATCGAAATAATGATCAATAGATTAAATCGATAACAAAATAATCGTTAGGTGCAGGCCTAGAAAAATCATGTTTACTTGACGTTTATGGATATTTGTCATTCACAAAACATTTCCAGTGCTGATTTATCACATCACTAAAAAATCTAGGCAGATCAGGAAATGCTCTCACCAGCATGTGCTCTGCCAGCCAGCCCTCATCCTTAGCAATTCGGGAGGCGATGCGGAGGGCGAAACACTTCTTCCCCAGGAGAGAGTTTCCTCCATAGCCGCTGCCAAAGGACATGATCTGTCTGGTGTCCGGCAGGTGAGATATGAGCACCTTTTCTGGGTTACATGGCCAAGAGTTGACCAGAGGGGCTGGAGGAGATCAGTGGAGAAAGAATTTATAAACTGTTTTATTGAAATCAGTAATACAACTTGTTTCAGGCTCTTGGAATACACACCTTTGAGAGGGAAAGGTCGTCCCACAGAGTGCTGACAACGGACAAACTCTACTCCTTCAGCCAGTTTCTTCAAGACAGGTGTCCCCATACGTGTCATTATCCCCATGCTAGCCACAACGTACGGCGAGTCTGTCACCTTCAAGGAGATAAAAGATTAATAATCAGCATATGTATTAACATTAGAGTAAATTTATATAATAAATTACAGGAGTAAAGCAAAACAGGGTTGCTGCTCAAAGACGATGTCACTCAGTCAGTACCTGGACACCATATTTACTCAGAGGGGAGCCTACAGGACCCATGCTGAAGGGAATCACATACATGGTCCGACCTACAGAGAGGAGAGAAGCATAAACATAATGGTGTTTATTCCCAACTAAGGAGCCTAACAAATCAAAAAACTAAATTTGTTTTCTTTGTAACTTGATTAAGAACATGTCTAGGGAGACGTCCCTTGAAATATTAAGTGTTTACTGCCCCTGGTGGTTTAACTTATCACTTAGCAGCATCGGTGAAATCTACAAAATCATTGTTGACAGATTTTCTGGCAACAAGGGAGGAAATCTTTGCACAAACTTACCTGCCATACAGCCGGGGAACCGCTCTTCTCTGGCTTTCTGCCAGTCTGACTCACTCATCCAGTTGCCGAGCTGACTCTTCACCCCTGCGGCTGGGATGGGGATGGTGTCCCTCTGGTTCTTGGTCACAATCACAGTCTTGCTCTCCACCCGAGCCACATCCTTTGGGTCTGTGCGTGCCAACCAACTGCAAAAGCAGAAGAAGAAAATCAGAGTGTGATGTAGAGAGGCTGAAAGAACTTTAAAGACAACATGAATACAATACTAGTGGCTTAAAGCAACACACCACTGAATGCATGTCAAGCCCTTACCAGTTCTCATATTTAGGAAGCTTCTTGACCATCCCGTCCCTCTCCAGACATGCTAAGATGTCGGCTGTTTCCTCTGGAGTCCCAGTCACCACATGCACACCGGCGGGCTTACACTCCTCCACCGCTCCCTTCACAAAGTCCGACACTGAGGAGGGCAGTGAGGGGATGGAAGCAAGGGACCGGACCCCAACACCTACCCCAACACCCCCATGCCTGTATTTAAACATTTAAGGAATCGATTAGTCTTTTGACTCATGTCAAGTGTATAACATTAACTCTCTGCCCTGTAGCTGAGTGTGTACAGTGTAGCGCAGAGAGACTGTCCCCACTCGATCAGCTACAGAGAGGTTTACTGTCTTCAGGAGAATTAATGTATCTCACATGAACTGCAATTAGACATTGTAGTTCTAAATATCAGCTAGTTAATTAGCGCAGTGGTCAATCACTGACTCTCCTGCTTTGACTGTTGTTGTGCATTTACATGCCCCATGTCATTACATGTTCATCACGCACATGCACATCTACTCATTCATGCAGGTAAGCATGTGTCTGGCTCGTACAAAGGGCACAGGCAGCATGCACTGGGAAAGAAAACAGGATGTACCATTACTTAACAGCGATGGGGCAAAGAGCTGAGAACAGTCTAATGCCAGCCTCAGGGTTCAAACTACCACACCAAAGCGAATAATCCTGAACACAGTCTAGTTGTGCTGAAAAAGATGACTCAAGATACAGTGATAGATAAACGCTGGCAGCTGAATTTTCAGTTTCAAACTTGTGGTTAAATTTTGTAAACTTGCCAATAATGTAGAATTCCCAGTCCCAGTTTGTGGGTAGCTGCAGCTTAGGCAGTAAAATTGTCTGACATCACATGTCATTGCACAACACAACCAACAGAAGGCAGCTATGCTAGCAGCTCTGTAAGGCCCAAACATAGTGACACTTTGAGCTGAAAGCTAACATCAGCCTGCTAACCTGACCATAATAACAATGCTAACATGGGGATCTTTAGCAGGTATAATGTTAACCATGTTCACCATGTTTGCATGCTATTATTAGCTTATTAGAAGACAACATAATATCATGGAAACCGATATCAATAGCTGCATTATTAGTATCTGGTCATAAAGTAAAAGTACAGGACTTAGTGCCATCTCAGCACAAACACAAACAATGTTCAAATGTTCTTTAGACTTTATGACTGGATCAGAACAAATGAATGATTAACCGAAGTCAAACTGATTGTCGCTCCAGAAGTGTGTTTCTGTTTTGCCTGTAATATTCAGTGAGCCAGTCTCATGTAATCGGCTCCTCTGTTCTAGTTCCTGGTACTTTATTTCCCAGGAGCTAAATTACAGAAACCTTCCCTGGGGTAAAAGTCCTTTCATGGAAGTTATGATTGGCCATTTACACAAAATGGCCAAAGCTCTTGGAAGATTAGGTAAATTAGTTATACACACTTCATCATGGGTTGACAACTTTCATGGCAACCAAACAAAACAACCTTTATGTTCAGCAAACGTGTAAAATGCTGCACAGTACTTGACACATCAGAGAGGTTCAGTACTGCAGGCCATGCTGCTGTAGTTCCTGGACCTTCAGAGTAATACCCCCTTTCTTCTCTGGCCCTTGAGACGAACTAAAACACTGGTTTCTCCGTTGGAAACATAGGTAGAGAAACCTCAAAAGGTTCCTGGGAAAAGTTCTTGCATCTCCTATGTTCTGCATTATCCATCCTGATATGCCACTGCTAACTGTAACCAATCCAGTGTGATTAGGTCTAGCATAGGAGATGAGCTGGATTGTATATGATACTTGCCAAATGTTGATTTGCTGGCTTAAGTGCAGGCCTGGCTGCAGTGATACAGAAGACGGAAGTGGAAGCAGAAAGCTGTAGTTATCTTTTATTTTATTCTTTATATTTAATAAGCCAGATCTTTCAAAAATCCTCAGCACACAGCAGTGACCTTTGCTCCAAATATCCCCTAAGCCCTTCTTCCCTAAATGCTATTCTCCCATTCCTCACCCCATCCCCCCTACCTGTTGAGCACAAGCATGGCAATGGTTGACAACGGACATCTGCGACACTGAAACACAGAATGTCATTCTCTGTTTTATAAAAGATCAATTTCAACATTAAGGACCCAGAAGATAAAGTAAAAAATGTCAGGTAACAGATAACCCTGACACAGTATCCATGCTCCTAACACCTGAACAACATTTCCTCAAAACACACATCCTACCAGCTAGCCAATCCTCACACACCACGTGCGGACACACCTTCACCCCCCCTCGTCCTCCCTGACAGATCCTGGTCAATAGCCTCTTTAGGGCAGAGTCTACACACGTAGCAAGCAGTACCACGTAGAACATACAAACGTGCTGAATGCATTAGCCTCTCACACTGTATGTTAAGTATGAAGAAAACACACAGAACATGCTCCAGGACATTCAGGCAAACAGACCAGTGACAGCCAATAACAATCTCTCAAGCAGAAATACAAACACAACAGCACAGGGCTCTCTGTCACTAACTCACTACCATGATGGGTCACTCTTTAATGTCAAAACAAAAGCGCGCACACACACACACGGCGTGGAGTGCTCACTGTGACCCTAGGTTTCCTGTGTGATGTGGCATGATCACTGCCTGGAGAAGGATTTTCTCTCAAATCACATCCTCTCTCCTGTTGTTTGATCTGTAAAGACACCTACAGGCCCTTGTTCTGTGTCATCTGATCTGCAGTTTGTCACTGAGATCAAGTCTGACAAGTTCGTGGCTGCTGTCAGCGCAGCAGCTGAAAAACAATCAAGATTTCACAATGAGGCCAGACATTTTATAGTAACCACAAAAAAAACAGCCATGATAAATTAGATGAATGCTGGAGCACTGTCACTGTCACAGGTTTAATTCATTGTAAAAGTATGTATTTTATCAAGCCCTGACTTGAAGAGTCTGAACGGATGCAACGCTGTGTTGCAAGGTCACATGTTTTCTCTTCAGAAAGTAGTAAAACCAGAACTCAGGTCATTTACTTAAGTAGAAGTAGCAGTACCACAGTGTAGAAATACTCTGATACAAACCAAAGTCCTGAATGGATAATGTTACTAAACTAAAAGTACAAAGTTTGACTTCAAGTACCACTGAAGTAAAATTGCCTTTTTTTGCACTGTATGAATCATTTTCACATCCATGAATAAATTATAGTTGAGATTATACTGATACATGCATGTTTATTACTTTATGTTGCAGCTGATAACACCTTACTGTAATGATGATCATATGTCTGAATCTAATAATTGAGCATTTGTGGTTTGTGACTTTCACATCAGTAATCAATGACGTCATATATCGTCTATTTTGTATTATTAATTTGAATCTGAAAAGTGACCAGTAACTAAAACTAACAAATAAATGTAGCGGATTAAAGTACAATGTTTGCCTCTGTAGTGTAGCTCAGTGTTATGAAGTAGCAGAAGTAGAAACCCCTTAAATTTGTACTTAATTACAGTACTTTTACAGTAATGTACTATCACAAAATGGTTCTAATTAAGATAAACTTGTGTGTTGTGTTTTTTTCCTGTATGTGTGTAACATTTAACGTGAAAACTCACTAAATTAATTTTTGTCACTTAAGCAGTTAAAATATATCCGGATATCAATTAATAGTAAAAAGCACTCAGCCTAAGCTGTTAGCATTAGCTTCATTTAAGTGACACAAAGTGACACTATTAACAAGAAAAGTAACGTTGCTGGTAAAGTTCACGACTCTTAAAACACATTCTGAATAAAAAATAAATAAAAAGCTACAATGACTCACCTTCGTATGACTCCCAGTAAAAGACACGACATCTTGAGAGTAAGTTAAACTAGCTTATAGAGTACACAGAGGCTGTGTGCAGCTGCAGTGAGGAGTCTCAGAGCTGCTCTCTGCTCATATCTGTCCACGGACGGGACCTTGCACTTTGTTCACTCTCATACACTTGGACGTGACCGATGAAGTGGACGCTGTCCTGCTTTCCTCAGAGTCCACCAAGTGTTTTACAAAGTCGGGTCTTATCTGGTCACCGTCAGGAGGAGGAGGGAGTCTATTTGTTCTCCTCGGACTCTGTCCACATTGTGTTTCCTCCCTTCCACAGCACCGAGTGTCCGGATGATGCAAGTCTCCACAGATCCTACACAGCCGAGCACACACACCGAAAAGCGGCGCCGAGTCTCAACCCGGAAACAGATTTGAGCCACCGGTGCTCACATGAACCCACACCACCTCTCTAACACAGCTGCATGAGAAAAGAAGGTTTCAGGTTCAAGATGTTAGCAGCTGTTCTCATGAGCCACACTGATTTGAAGTTTTATGCTGGAGGAAGATTGTTTTTTCTGGCAAATTCTTCATTAAAAAACTTTTTTTAGTTGCAAAATTGAACTCAAAAGATAACCGCGATGCCATGTGTATACATCACAATGTGCGTTATTAATTTAAACTAATCACATTAGGCGTTATTTCTATGAATTTCATTCATAGCTTGGTGTCACTGATTGAATTTGAATATCTGTCTGTGTTCATCGTTTGAAGGAATATTGCAGTGATTTAATGTCACACCCATATAAACAAAATGAACAGATTTTATGTCACACACAATTCTGATTATTGTTATTGTTGTTGTAACTTTCAGAACGGTTTTAAGACTGCTCCCACTTAAAAATACACATATACCAGATGGTGGTATTTCATATGCGTTGACTATAAAGCATATAGTCCTCTCTGTTTGTGTACTGTTATGATTTCACTCTGTCTTTTCCTTCTTATGCATGTCACTGTTGCATTTGGACCTTATAATTGTTTTCAATAAAGTTACAACAACCAGAGAATGTAGAGAAGATATCAGGTTGTTTAAATCAAATTTTATTGTTATTATCTGCTTTCAGCTTTCATTTCAGCAGGACTAAAGGTCATTTGCATTTGTTATATCTGAGCTATGTAACAGTCTGCAGTGTGTTTTCAGTGTATGCTGTGAGCGTGTAGCTTCAGGGCTGCAGTAACTATTTCCAGTGTCTTCTAATGCTCTTGTTATTGTTCATTCTGATTAATGCATAATGCTGGAGTCCAAATGACATTTTGCTTGACTCTGTTAAAACAGGCCGCACCTTTAAAAACCCAGTGAGGAACCAGCTGTGCACCTTTCGTTTAATTAATGAAGTTGTCTCTCTCTGGGAACTGGATGAACTCTCTCTCTCTCACACACACACACACACACACACACACACACGCTGCAACAGAGAGGGAGTATAAAGCCGTGGGAGGAGATAAAGAGAGATACAACAGTGAGACATATGTGGTCAAACTTCAATGCTTTGCCCTGCTGAGTCAGCAGAATCTCAGTGCACACGGATTACACACTCTCTCTCTCTCTCTCTCTCTCTCTCTCTCTCTCTCTCTATGAATGACAGCATACACACACATCCTAAACGCCCGTGGCTGCAGCGCTCTGAAAGGTGACATTCAGAGAAACCGTAAAATCATTTAGTGATTCAGCAGTTTAGACCTTTCAGCTGTCCACTGATTTTTACAGCTGTGACTTGTGACTTTTAGAAATCTCATTAACCTGTTAAAGGTCACAGCGGCTGGTCATGTGCAGATCCTGCTCATTTCGTTAAACGTTTCTCCAGCAACCACCAGTGTGCAGCCACATACTACATTCATCACCTGTTGAATACGTTATAATGTATAAAGTTTGATGCATCTGGGGCTAAGGTGCAGTTTAGAAAATTAGACAGGAGCGACATAGTCAGAGGTGGGCTCTTCATTTCATCCTAACAACAAAGACAATGTCTGCTTTTGATGGATTCAGGTGAGGATATGCCTGGGAGCATGAGGTCACAGTGACCTTCAGTTATGATGGTGAAAATATAATCAGTTCATCCGCAAGTCTAAGTGGACACATGCCAAATATGGAAAAAGCTTCTCCTGACATGTTACTCTATATGACGTGCACAACCATAGGACAGACAAGAACTCCTACCCCTTGACTTCTGATCACCACAATAATCTAATCAGTGCAATTCTGAGTCCAAGTAGATGCTCATGTGAAAAAAAAAAAACAGTTCCCTCAAAGAGTTTCTGAGGTGTCGCCTTTGTGAAAATGGGTCAGATGGACAACTCAAAAACATGTATTTGGCCATGGCTCCTTCAAAGGCTGAAAACAACAATATAACCTAACTTTGACTCTTATATTAAAATGAAAAAAACCGCAGTTGATCCATTAAAATAAAACATGACAACGTCGGGCTGAAAAAAACAACAACAAGTTTTTAAAAACTTGTGTGTTAGTAAACTTCACAAAATCAAAAACATATGTTGTTATAATGATTAAACTTCATGATGTGCTGCTACAGCCCACAAATTAGACCCGTCCACCCAGAGCAAGACTCGTGCAAGGATTAGGCCAAAGAGTTCTCAATTAAGTTTCAGTTCCATTCTTGAATAATGTGTAAAATGATTATATGTTGTGTACTTGTAAGTAAAATCAACCTTAACAGTGTAAGAATAAAAAAAATACAGTGAAGGAAGACGTACAACATTTCTGAAATGTATTAAACCATTAATTGTATATACACAAGAGCAGTAAAGAAACCTCAAAACTATATACAGCATATTAATATACATGCTGTAGTATCTGTAAATCTAATTATAAGGTGGGTGTGTTTAAACTGTGTCACTCATGAACACCGTCCAATCAGATCACTCCCTGACAAGCGTTTCCTCTGTACCTCCCTCCATCTCTCCTCCCACTTCACTTTTTCACAAACGTGACCTTTGTCCTTATTGTTTCTCAACTGCCTCAGTGAAATGAATGAACACACAGAGTTTTAATCACTCACTCAATCAAAGCACAGAATCAATAACTAATGTTGTTTGCCTTCGCCCTTTGGATCCAACCTTGAGTAATATTTCATGCCTGACTGCTGATATGTTATTGTGTGTCCCCGTGTGGTGCTGAGTACTACGAAAACCATTTATGCAGCAGCCTTTGTGTGCAAACAAGCTGTTATTCTACCTGCTGTGAAAACAGGACAATTCAATAGCAAGTACATATCACTAATTTATCAGGCGAGTGATTAGATCTGAATGGGGTCTGTCCATCTCCTGATGTAATCAGACCTCTCTGATAGAACACAGCACGTAATAGGACTGTGTTTACAGTGGGGAGGGGTGTGTGCGTGTGTGTGTGTGTGTGAGATGTCTGTTTTGTCCATTTGGGATCCTGTATTTGTTTTAGGCTGTAAAGTAACTGGATCATCTCCTGATCAAAGAGTTCTGTTTGTGTCTTTCTGCACTTTAAATACTGTGTGTTAGCTTTGGAAGCCCAATTCCTATTTCTCTGTGAAATCGTGTAAATAATCTGAAGGCTCTGTGTGGTGTCAAGGCAGACTGCTGCATACACGCTCTAAACACCTGATTTAAAGATAAAAACACGAACCAAACAGCACACATCTTTACTCAGCTGCTGTTAATCATTATCTGCTTCCTGTATTTTGCTGCAGGAAAGTTTGATTCACTCCAGTGGGAACAGCAGCAGCATCTAGTGGAAACATCCAGACTTACAGACTTACTCACAGAGTTTAGTGAATACCAGTTATTTAGAAGATACGTTTTATGATTTTATAAGGTATACAGCCAAGCTACAGTTGGGTGTGGTGATCAGCTAAGCACGAGTGTGGAAATGTGCGCCTGCTTGATTTATGATCCTGTTTATTTCTCGTGATGCTGTTTTTGGAGTTATTTTCCAAAGGTGGTACAAGTACACAAACTCAGTACTAAAGAAAAGTTAACTATGTATCTGAAGAAGTGAATGAATTACTAGGACAAAAACTAGAACACACACAGTGTACACACACATCAGCACAACCACAGTTTGACACAGGTCAAACTGCTGGTCAAAATCCTAGTCCTGAGGCCACCACTGTCCAGAGACAAGTCTATGACTGAGAGTGAATCTTTAGTGGCAGAACTAAGCGATGGTTCATTACATTACAGTCACTCAGCAGAAACGTTTATCCAAAGCGACTTACAAGCAAAGCACAACTATGGGGTTGAGTGTCTTGTACAAGGGCACCTCTGTATGTAACCAGTAGGAACCAGGAATCAAACCGCTAACCTTGGTGTTGGCAGACTGCTCTACCAACTGAGCTACATGCTGCCCAGGTTCAGTCACCTGAACCAGCTCTGACTATAAAAAAGGAAAGTTTTAAGCTTGTTCTTGAAAGTATAATAACCCCTGTCTCGCCTGAATTAAGAAGTAGAATTAAATAGAATAAATAGATTTGTATTGTCTTGTTTCAATGATTCTTTATTAGAGTTACAGACAGAAGCCATACGTTTGGGACATCAGAGGTGGAGACGAAGGCTTTAGGCAGTGTGAGGCACAGTGGACCTAGCTTTAAAGCCTTATGATAAACATGGCCTTTGCCTCTTCCTATAGCAGATCAATTAATTTGTAAAGGTTGCTGATTAGTGCTTACTTCATGTAGGGACAAAATATGAACTGGGAAACTACTTTAATGACACGGGATAGCTCCCTCTAGTGTCCGGATGGTTTCTTCTTCTTTTGGCTTTAGTAAAAGTTGTTTGGAATCACTAGTTATTGGGTTCTGGTCACATGTCAGGACATCCTGAGGAAGCAAAGTGTTACTCCATATTTAATAAAGGCCTTTTCACTGCTTAACATCCACTTAATTTGAACGTGGATGTGGGCATATTGTAAGTTTGTCGCAGTGTCGCATGTGATGCAACATTGATGTCTAGACTTGTCCTGCTTTATTTGGCAAACCTTCAAAGGTGAAAGCTTTTCTAGTAATAAATGAAAAAGAATATTTTATGACTTTATGCACTGACAGCTGCTTCATCCATAATAATATATCAGCTTTTAGTAGGTGATTACATTTTAACAACCAGTAAAATACAAAAAGCTAGTAAGTAAGTCTGTTAAACAAAGTTAACGTAGGGTACTCCAGTATAGTACTAGTACCTTCAAACTGCAGAGTAACTAAATACATTTACTCAAGTACTGTACTTTACTAATCACTTTTACTTTACTTTTATTCCACTATATTTATTTTACAGCACCAG